>VXCM01004246.1:0-36524 GCA_014773175.1 Lucifuga dentata
AGATGGAGGCAGATGATTCGCTGTGGTGACCCCTGAAGGGAAAGCCGAAAGGAAAAGAAGGAGTGTCAGACAAGATTTACTAATAGAATGACGTCTGATGTAATTTCTGCCATTGTGAAAATCATATGGATTTTTATTGCTTTAGCCATTTTCACACAGATGCTCCCCAACCTGTTAACTTGCCATTGATCTCATACTTTGTTATCTGTAGCTTGATTAATAATGAATTTATGAGGTTGATGCTGGTCAATATATCAGCTGATGTGTGTTTTTAAACAAATGCAAGACATTAAAAAAAAAAAACCTTTTCAAGGATCCGTCAAATTTGGATTGCTGTGAAAAACATACGCACTATGACAAGATATTTTATAGATGATCAATCATTGTTATTAATAGTGGGAGTTCATTATGAAGGCTTACTTTGCATCAGTTCGTCATTTTATTACCTACAGGAAGCACAATCAAGTAGCTGATCAGGAGAACAGACTGAGGAAGAGCAGCAGGGTGGAGCCAGACAATTTTCTTCGGGGTGGCCAGGCTGAGACCGGTATTCTCTTTGGGGTGGCACCTTAATTGGTGTTTTGTTCAGGTTTTTTCTGCGTGTTGCAGTGTTGTAGNTCTCTTTGGGGTGGCACCTTAATTGGTGTTTTGTTCAGGTTTTTTCTGCGTGTTGCAGTGTTGTAGGCCAGATATTACCTTTTCACTTAGGCATCTATGACTGTGTAATGAGCCCCAACACACCATTAGATGTGTTGTTTAGACAATGCAGCAGAGGACTCAGTCAAAATTGTCTAGTCAGCAGAAATAATCGTAATTGATTATCCTCTTTGAAAGAAATGCAAGAAAAACTTGAAGCAAAAAAAAAGGGAATTTCTGAATATATTACTTTATAATGCAAAACCTTTGTGTCTCTTCTTAAACTTGTAAAAACTCATCTGAAGCCGTGAGCACACATGAAGCTCCCAGCTCCATACAGCAACGTATGGATGACAGCAACAGAGAAGGAGGTTCTTTCTCAGCTGTTACAAGGAAAAGATCAGCTCCAGAAAGAACAGCAGGACAGGATCAGGAACTTCACCAACCTGCTGGTCACCAGCTCAAACCTGGTTCCCATCCAAAGGGTAACTATAGCACAGAAACACACTTCCCGCTGAGCTTCATGCTTAACGAGATCAGCTGGGAGCTTCACGTGTGCACACAGCTTAAGATGGTCTTGCACAAGGCATGGAAAACCTCGCTAATTAACTTTGCTACTTCACACCTTCACACGTTGCATACTCTAACCTATCCTTTATTTCATGGAACAATTTAAAAAAATGTTAATAAATTAAGTCAATAAACATTAAGTTTTACAAACGTAATTGTCTTCTCAATTTGCTGAAAGCTGTCTGTGATGAAGTGGCTGTGTAGGATGAGAAGGGGAGGGGCCACAGAACACATGGATGTGTGTGCAGCTGTACAGAGTCTGAGTACTGTGGCGGCAGGGCAGAAATGGTTCCACGCGATAATAAATATTCAAATAAATTTAAAAAAGAGTGACCTGAGTGTCGATACTGTGTGTGGTGGCCACTGGGGTGGCCAGGCTTTTGTCTATGGTGGCAATGGCCACCACAGACCCCCTTGGCTCCACCACTGAAGAGCAGACAACTAAAATTGTCCCTGCTAGTGTTAAAAGCAAACCTATGCCATGTTTCTACCTCAAGCTTTTCTTCTTTGTCCAAATTAGATGGTTTAAAAAAAGTATTTTGGGACATGATGCAGATCAAAGAAGCTTTCTAGTTTTAGGCAAGAATACTGTTAACTAAACGCACATCTCTGCTTGTAATGATAACCAGCCATGTCAGGATTTTAAAAATGAAGACAGACAACTAGACACCAGTCAATACTTTAAGCCTCAGGTGCAACACATACATGTACTGTAGTTAAGGAAGAGAGAGAGAGACAGCGAGATTAAAGAGACAGCGTTTCTATTCATTCTCTCTCTCTGAGGATTGCTTCGGTCTGCTGATGAAATGAACAGGCTTCAGCAGCAAAAATTCTCATCTATCTTCTTCCTTGTGCATTTAGCTTCTTATAGATGTTCAGCCATCACAGTGTTATTTTGCTTGTGGCATCTTGGTCACAGATATCTTGTAGAAGAGCTTGTAAGAGCGCACTGGATAGACATTATCTTTTAATGTACAGCTCAAAACGGATTCATTCCCATCCCCTGTTAGCTGCTGGCCCCTGTCACTCACTAAAATTGGCTACAATGCACTGCTATTGATTGCTAGGTTTGTCATATCCTGTTTGAAAGAGATAACCCAATCAAACGCAATCATTTCCTCCAAAATGAAAAATGTAATTTTACCTTCCCAGAGTCTCCACAGTGCTTCACTGCTTGTGTTTGAAAGCCCTCAGGTGAATTTGATTCCTTCCATCATCTTCACTTGTTTCACATTTCAGAAGGGCAGAATTCACATTTACCAAAGAACTGATCACTTACAAACTTATCTAGAAAGCACTGAGCGAGAGCACACTTCTGCCAAGGAGGCACAATCACTAAAGAAGAGAAAATGTTTAGAAATTTAAAAAAAAGTAACTGGATCTGTAAAATGCACGTAGTGATACAGTCAGGCCTTCTGGCTAGTGGTGGCGATGGTTTTTCGATGACACCAAATCCTGTCTGGAATACACTCATGGCCATTAAAATTTAATAAGTTGCTGCTTTTAAAATTTATCATGTTGCTGCATTCCAACCTCTGGGCAAAATATCAAATTTGGTAGGATCACACGGCACTGATTTGTGCGTGTCTTCTCAATTTAACTGCAACTGCTCAATGCATTCAATTATAGATGGCAGTTTATGTCAAAAAGACCACAAGTACCAGAATTTGGCAACTAACGACAGGAAAACGGCATGGAATTTCAAACGTTTTTTTTTCAACCAAACTCATCTGATCATGTTCTTATTCTTTAATTTTAAATACATTAAATCAAAATGAAAAATTAATGATAACATTTTTAAATAAGCTATATAAAGTGAATTATTTCTTGTTAAAGTGTCCAATTAAGTTACAATATTTCATTATATGTGTCACGTGTGAGAAGCTACGTCCTCATTAGCTCTGAACTTGAAGATCTTCTCTGCATATTGGTTACAAATGGTGTTTCTTTTTGTTGTCATCATAGACTGATGATATTCTCCTGTTATTTTTCCTTCTCAGGGAGGTCAAAGGTCAAACCTGTCTCAGAACTTGTCAGTGTAATTTTCAGTTTTCTTCACTGACATGACTTCGTGCTGGGGGAGTAGCACTGAGTAGCTGATACCAGCAGAGATACTACATGTGCTGTATAATTGCGACTGAGTTCAGACTGGATGATGCCTCTCCTCCACAGCGATCTGACGCAGTGAAACGGCGCCATTAGCTCTTGGCTTACATCCAAGGAGAATAAACTTCAGATGGTCATCTCTGCCAGCTGCCATGCAGCTCCATTGAGCTTCCTGCCATCACAGCTCCAGACATTGAGACAGTAAACTACGCTGCACTGTTTATCCAGGCTGCTGTGAGCGTCTCTACACATCTACACAGCATCTGCTGTGCCTCTATACTCTGTGTGTCCATGTGTATAAGATAATGTATACGTCTGGATAAATTTGACAAGTTTCTATTCAATATG
The DNA here is from genome assembly GCA_014773175.1 of Lucifuga dentata. Classification (NCBI taxonomy): domain Eukaryota; kingdom Metazoa; phylum Chordata; class Actinopteri; order Ophidiiformes; family Bythitidae; genus Lucifuga; species Lucifuga dentata. The sequence goes on from VXCM01004246.1 coordinate 3,661, forward strand.
TCACTGCCATCTATTAATAATGTACTATTAACATCTTATGTTTACTACATTTCTTTACATCCGTTCAACTTAAAATACAAATTGTCTGTGTGTATGAGGAAGCTGTAAATTAAACAAACATATGTTCATTTACTAATATTATTTATGCACTATGCACTATTATGTCTTAAATACTCTTTTACGTCTACATTCACAAATATTTTAAAAATCTATCAAATTTACAACAGCAGATGAAGGTCGAATATCATTTGGCTGTTCTGAACACCAGGAGCTGCTCTTAATAACAATTCATTCATAACAGAAGCAAATACGTTATAGAACCTGAATTCTCACAATGAGCAGACTGTACTAATGAGGATCAACATAGCTTGAATACTTCTGAAATTTACTGTGACAGTTCCTTTTGATTGGGTTTTTATCTGTAGTCTGAAATATGTACTTTTGAAATGGATTTTGCTAGGCTGGTTTGTGCAGAAATATGTCAAAAGCCTCCATGCATACAGAATGTGTTATTTGAGTGCCGCAGTTTCTGTTAACTTCAGATGGTCATCTGTGCTCCATCGAGCTTCCTGCCGCCACAGCTCAGTGCGTTTACATGCACAGATAAATCCGTTTATTGAGAATAAACATGCAAAATCAGGAAGTGACGTCAATGTGATCTTTTACCTTTGATACTACATCACAAGTAAACAAAACCGCAGCTGCGTATAACTAGCTACTATTAGCAATGGATTTGGTTACGTCTTTTTACTTTTATAGTGCTTTCATCAGTTTGTGTTACTTAATTCGTACACAGAATATACTACAAGATACTATTATGTGCTCTATAAATATTATTGCCTCTATAAATAATAGATGTAATAAAAAATTATAGTTTAATGATTAAACATCACAAAATTCAGTTCATGTTGCTCATCAAAAAAAAAAAAAAAAAAAAAAGTCCCTACCAAGTTTCAAACCAAACCTACAGCCTTGATTACAGTTATCCAAATTCATTGTCAAGGTGGAACCACAGTGTTGTGAATGGATTGGTCGGACCAAATTGGTGGAAGGAGTGGACATAACACACCATATAGCTCTGCCGTTTAGATTGTTTTTAAGGTTTTTATTTAAAAAGATTTTTACCTTCATATACATTAATATTACTTGTTAAAAGATATAACATGATTTATTACATTTCTTAACAGATATATCAAAATTTATATTTAGCTTTGGCAGATAACCAAAGCTACCTCATGCCTGGATTTTGCAGGCATGAGGTCCACTAACCCTAGATCAGCCCCTGACCGTAACCTCAGCTGCTCGTGTGTGAAGAGTTAAGACACCCTCACCCAACAGTATATCCTACTTAAAAATCTCATGCTCTGGAATTTCAACCAAAATTCATTCAATCTCAGGAAATTTCAGCATCAAATTCCAGTGTAGCCATTCAGGCATAGATATCCCATGTTACCATGTTACACAGGAGAGCGTGACTGTAACAGATTAAAGCCACACCCTTCAAACATCATCTGATGCTTCTTCACTTCACTGCGGCTTTCTGTGTCCTACCATCTAAACCCATTTTTCTTAAACCACCTGCTGTGCCTCCTAGGACTGCTGCAGGTCTAAGAAGACACCTTCAGAGTCACCCAACAGCACACCTTAAAAATGTCACGCTCTGGAATTTCAACACCAAAATCCATTCCTGCAACCTTGGCTGACAAGTTCGAAGCAGAGAAACTGAGAAACCTCCAGAACTGAATGAGAAATATAAATTGGGATTGCCAACTCTTGCACGAATATCTACTGCATCCAACTCACCATCAACATCCACTGTTGACAGTAAGCATTTTGGTGTAACATTGAGACAACTTGGGGTTTGCAATGTATAAAACCCCAGTCCACTACCACAAATACTCACAACATCAGTGGTCATGGATTATCAAATGAATACGTTTCAGACACACTCCCACCCATTACAAAGAAATCTACTTCTTTGATATCTGTGGTCCAGGGAGATGATGTAGCCCGTGGGTTTCCGCCATGTACTCCTTGCAGAAACCCACAGGTTGCCTAGGTTTGGGCTTGATGGGTTTCCCCCATCAATCCCCAGGGATCAATTAGCAATCAAAGTGTAAAACTTAAGATATTGAAATTATACAGTTGTGATTATTTGTTAAATCGGGCCTGTATGTATTTGCGTTTACATAACCTATTAAATCTAGGGGTAAAGGTCCAGAGTAGTAGCAGCAGAGTCAGAGCTCAGAGTAGCAGCAACAGCTAAAAATGACAGGAAATGAATTTTAAATGTTCTGTTTCTGTGGGATGCAGAGACAATTCATTGCAAATCTTCTCTGACCATTTTGGGATTTGTTTTTAGTTTTGATCTGTTTTGGTAAGTCTCCAGTTCACTCATCCCTAGCTACTTGCTAACCCTACAGTCACCGTCAAGTGTTCCACCACCGTCAAAATCCCAATTTAACCCTTGGTTGTGAAATTTCTATTCTTCCTGCAGAAGTCTCATGATACAGTTTGATTTATCATCAAATTAAGAGCAACATTTCTTAAAATGTAAGCAAATAACGCAAACCAAGGCACATTATGCCATATTGTTTGGTGTTAAGCAATCTAGACTTAATTAAGGAGTTTTCTTTACATATATTTATTGAATAAACTTATTGATAGACTGTGTTTTGTATCTATTGATTTATTGATATATAGATGTAGTATACTGTATATAAGTATTAGACTGAGCTGAGTCACCAAGTCACTAAGTTGATAGCATTAGCATTAATTGAGGTCTGTGCCTGGTTTTAAATAAACCTTTTCAAACAGAATGAAATCTTATTCACAGCAGTTCAGATCAAGGTGTTTACATGAAGCATTTTTATTGTAATCAATGTCTTAGTCTATTAGTTGAAAAATTATCCCATGAATTGAATGAATTATATGAATTGAAATTCATTCATTGATTGTGGATCAATGATTTTGAATAAGACTGCAATCAAAGAGATTCATGTGACAAAAGAATGTGCCAGTTGAAGCTGTTATCTGCACTCCAGTAGTCTTCCTGTAATCCTAGACTTACACCATGGCAGGAATTCTCAATCAAAGTAAGTATGAATGGCAGACTAATGAAGACTGAACAGAAGCCAATAAACTATCCTTAGATTTAACTTCTATTAGTGGTATCGGATCCAAATAAATTTTAAATTGGATGCTGTGGAGCTTTCATTCAGTGTAATTAACAATTTGGAATCAACTTCACCACGCTTGACTGTGGCTGGATGAATGAAGTTAGAATGAAAAAAGGCATCTTATCATCTATGATAAATGGGTAAATACAAAGGAGAGTAAATTTTAGATGGTGATCAATAAAATGACTTATCTAACTTCTTCCCAACAAAGGCTAAACTCATTTTCTTAGTACGTCTTAAGTCTTTTTCATTTGAAAAACATTCAAAGAATGTCTCCCCACCCCTCTTCCAAGTATTTATTTACACTTGTCTCCACAGCCCCTCCATATCCCTCTCGCCGTGCTCCACTGTGGCAAAATGGCTTAATTTTCTCGACTTCAGAAGCCAAAGGAAATCGATTGAATGACTCAGAACCTTTTTTTTTTTTCTAGCCACAAGTCTCACACAACTTAAGGTCCTTAATTTAATCAAAAGCACAGCATGATTTCGTTATGCTGCAAAATGCCGTGGTTTATCTGCCCTGAGATATTCATAGGCTTATAGCGTGTGCTCTGCCCATTGTGCTGGGAGCAGAGGTCATAAATAACCCATTTTCTTTTGTGCTATATTCCTGAATGTTACTATTTAGTCCTAGCACACAAGTAATTTCAGATATGACCTTTAAGCCTTACCTTGTCCGGTTTTGAGTCATTTCAGATAGATTTCATCCACTGTGAAAGTAGGAATACATTATAAAAACAAATGCAGGTGAGAACTACACAACTCTCTTCATGTTTTATGGTTTTAAAAGGAGCTGTAAGATGCTGGTGAATATATCGCTTGCTAAAGACAATTAACAGTGAAATCTTGCGTGCTATGCAGTCTAATTATTACTCACATTAGTCTTGGAGCTGCACCATTTAAGCACAAATAATTTAATTTCAGCTAAATTGCAAATTCAGTTCTCCAACATGCCAGCATCTACTGTGTTTAATCGCTTAATGGATCTCACACTGGCTACTGATTTCAATATCAGACAAAGAAATATACTTAATTGTTGACTTTCTTATTTATCTCAATGTGTAACGATTGTGCTGTATGCTTTACTGTACCTGAAAGAGATTAAAAAAAAAAAAAAAANATTAAAAAAAAAAAAAAAATGAACAGGAATTTAGGTGATTAATATTGTATAGGTAAGCCTTAATGGCTATCATGAGTTTTGTAAATGATGCACAGTGTAATTGAATATTGCCTGTCAGCTTTGTTTTAAGTTTAAATTAATAAATATAAATATAATGTCTTTAATTTATGTTGGCCAAATAGCTACTGGCTATTAATGTCAGGGACCAAGACTTTAATGGGTTTGGGGAAAACAATGCAATCACTAATAGCTCCAGGTTGGCATTTAAAATTCGTAGTTTCTTACTTCAAATAGTGTCTTTGTTACCAAGGAGAGATTAGATCCTTCTGGTGGAAGCCTGTGACAGAGAATGTGACTAGTTGATATTGCTATCAATATCAACTTGTACAGACTTGGAGCTTGTCGGAGATAAATAATTCATCACAGCGAATCACAGGTCATTTTTATTTTATTTTTTATTTTTTTATTTATTTTTTATTAGCTTGTGGAGTGTTTTAGCTTATGGGAACACCTTAAATACAAAATATATAACATTACATTAGTACAGTTATATGTCTGTTTTATACATTGCAGAAATACACTGCAAGCTCTAAGTCAACATCTCAACCCAACTCTCACTAATATTTCCAAAACAACACACCTTTTGACTCAGTCTGGGCCTGAAGGAGCAGCGTTGTTTATTTATATCACTATTTATGAGCAAGTACTTAAAAACTGCTGATCATATGGCCTACAGTTGACATGACATTGAGAATATGATCTATACACAGAAACCTTGCGATCCCTTGTGATTTAAAGACAATGCATGGTTTGTGTGGTTTTTAAACACAAAACCATCCTGTCCACACTCGCTAAATCCATCACTGTGGTAAGTGTACAGTGTGGCACGATGGATAAGGAGCAAAAATGGCTCTTGTCCTCCTGGAATTCAGAACATGCATAACAGCATCAGCAGGGGGGGGGGATAAACTGCTTTTGCGTAAGAGCATAGAATGGGGAAAAGCAATGTGTATGTGGAAATTGACTTTGAGTGATTGAAGCCATTGTTACTCAGCTGGCCTTCCAAATGGACCTCATAATGTCACACATCCCAGCAGGACACAATCACCTGGCAACATGCTGATTGATAGCAGCAGGAAACACTCCAGAGCATCGACTCAGGCAGATTTATCCATCATTGGAATTTGGATTTGATAAGCTAGTTGATATGAGAAAATACCATTAGAGTCGCTGGAGATATAGCTGGGTGGGCTGCCAGAGGGAATGCTCAAATGAGAGAAAATGAGAAATCCAGAATGAGTTTATTAAGAATGGCTGATATGGATGTGTTTCTAGTAAGGAAAAGGATGGACACCTAAGAGTAAATTGGGTTGCATGTTGTCTATGTGTTCTCTAAAATGTGCAGTCCACAGTTTGTATTTTGTATTTACACACAGTATAATCTCTCAATCATATTCACTGGTTTTATTGTGTAAGAAGAAGAAGAGTGTAGAATTGTGCTGAGGTTTGTTTGCCTCTGAGGGTGTTTGCTGAGGAGTGTGACAACTTAAATGGCTGATATAAAACCTGACACAACTAATCTATCATACGTCCCTGCTTGTCTGGTTGAAATTCTTCTTTTTAAAGGATGGTTTATCATACAACCATAAGTCACCGTGTACAATATTGCTGCCTATGGCCTTGTGTGGTTATGAGATTGTGTCCTCTGGATTTAGAATATCTTCAACATGGACATATACTGTATCTGATCCCATTTTGACATGCAATCCAAACAAAAAAAAAAAGGGGGNGGGGGGGGGGTTAGAGGTTAGATTATAACACAGCAGAAGAAACAATATCACTGATTGCATTGATTCATTTATTTGTTTGCTCATTTAATATGTTGCCATGCTTGCCTCATTAGCATTCTTCTAATCTTAGCATTCCAGCCAAAAGTCCATCAGCTTATTGGCAACCTCAATAATGCAGATGAAGCTTTGCAGAGAGAAAGCCAGTATAGTATCTGTTGGGTGAACACGTTCAGGTACAGCAAATTCAATTATTGAACCAGGGGAGAAAGACAGGTGGGGGTGGAGGGGNGGGGGGCTCTTGCTAGGTATGCAAATGAGCATTCATGGGAGAGTAGACCAATGCAGTTTCCCTTTCTGAGGGCGCACATTCGTACCGCTTATGTGCAGCCCTGTTTTAAGCTAAAAACTTATATTGCTGGATTCAGAATATGATCTGGATAACCTTCTAAATTTAACCACTTCTTCCTCTCAACATTATCCATCTGTCTCCCAGATTTCATCCAAATCAATCCATAACATTTTGAGATTTCTTGCTAACAGACAAACAAATGGTGGTGATTACATAACCTCCTTGGCGGAGGTAATAATCGATGTAATATCAGTACATTATTGTTTTAAAAAAAAAGGAAAAGAAAAGAAAAGAAAAGGCTCCAAACCTTAGATTTTATTATTTATTTTATTATTTGAAAAAGAAAAGACTATATTGTTTTAAATATTATGGTAAAATGACTAACCCTCCCTGCAACTCAAATGATAATTTAACTTCTTGTACCCCATTTATTGCTCACACACCCTTTAAGGCAACTTCATAATTGCAGTTTTTATTACTAAAACATGAATAAATCATCTACATCCAGAACCACATTCTGCTATAAATATGAATGTTTCCAGTAGGGACACTTGCAGAGCAGCTGGCAATGGTGTAAAAATGAGAGAGCTGCTCATTTAGAATTAGAGCAGGTTGTGATCTTATTGATAGATGAATGGGAACTGACTGGTGGGGTTACACAAACGCGTCAAATCTTCCAAATCTAATCGCAAAGTTTTTCGTTGTGCCAGTCACCTCAATGTGAAATTACTGACTCACTTTATGTGTTTTTTTTTCTTTTCTTTTTTTTTTAATGATGCAATGCTTTGTCATCCCCATGGGGAAACCTGTCACGGACTCTCAGTGTCGCTGATCCACCATAATTACACATACATCCAATAAAGAAAAAATAACAGAGGAGGCACCTGATGATTCCAATAAAATCACACATCTGTTTGCACTGCTTCACTGTCTTCAGTCTGCACTGAAAAAACTGGAACAAACAGATCTCTGTGTGCTGCAAACATGGATGTGAACAGAATATAACAGAATCTATTTCCACATAAAGATTTCAGGTCAGCCACATGCAGTCACTGTCACTGCCACGGACACGACTGTCAGCACAATGTTGGAACCTCTCGTACATAATGCAACACCCTCCGCCCTGTCAAACACAACTAACCTTTGTCAGGTAATGTGCATTGCCATGGTTACAGTGGTTTAAAAATTGCTCGACTCTGCTCTGCATGCAGAATAAGGCAGAGGAAGCCTTTGTTATGGTATCAATTAACATTTAAAATGCTCTATTTTCACCCTGTAATGAGTTCATATCCACAGTCTGCTTTGGAATGATGCTTGTTGAGACTAAAACCATTTTAGCATCAAAGTCACACACCATTATCTAATTCCTTCTCATCTGGTGTTTGCCCTGAATGATTTTCAGTCTGAGATTTAATTGGAAATAAAGGCAAATACAGAACACGAGTCTTTATCTGCGTACTACATCAATGCCTGATGTATGAGTGTGACAGAACATCTGAGTAATCTCTGTAATGAAACAACAGACCCAAACTTGAGTCCCCAGGACATCATCGTCTTCAATCTTCCACCACTCAGGTCAAGTACATCTCATCATTTCTCCATGCTATCTCTGTGAAACATATTTGATCCATTTTCCATGGTGTTGTCCTATATTTCTCAAGGTTGAAGCAATTATGTTTCTTTCATCCTCGCATGCTGTCTGTCAAACCCACTGTCATGTTGAAAGGCATCAGACAGCACTGAGAAATATTCAGGGCCACCTTAATTCATTTCATTAGTTTCACGTGTTTAGCATGGAGTTTATTTAATTTAACAAATAGCTTTAAATTAAATTTTGTGTCAGTCTAATACAGACACCAACTGAACTGTATGGGTGTTTATGATAAATCAAAGAATTTCTAATCGTGACAGATAAGAAATTCTGCTATTTGAAAAATAGCAGAAAATATCAGCAAATACAGATGTTTGTGGTTTTTTATGTGGTAAGATCATAATTGATTAAAGTTCAGCAATTTTTGTTTTGCTAACTACATGAAAAGAATATCAAAATAGAATCTGCAGAGCAAATACAAGATTTCTTTAAAGTATTACTTACTACTCCTGAATTAAAAAAAAAAAAAAAAAAAAAAAAAGTACTTATTTGATGGAACATTTATTAAATGTAATGAGATTCAGTAAGCCAGTCTAAAATATAGCTTTTAATGATATCTTCTGGTGATTTTTTTTCTCAGTTTAGAAAGAAGACTTTACTTTCTACAGTTTTGTCTTGAGTTCACTTATGTTCCACAAATTTATTTATAATCCTGACAACTGTCACATGATTTGAAATAGTGTTTGTGTTGGATGGAATTTTGGCAACATATCTTCCTGTAAAGTTAGGTTAACTTGATCTTAAAGGATCATTCTGGTGATTTTGCATGTTTGAACCCAATACTACTTGTATGCACGTTACATTACTTCCATCCATTTTCCAAAACATAAAACAATATGTTATTTTCCCTTTTATTGAATCCTTTTATCTTTCAAAATCAGGTGATACACCCACCTTAAAATTCAGTGTTTCGCCTGCTAACACACCTGCACTTGTAGATGACATGGTCGTTTTAATTTCTCAGTAAAAGCCATCTTCTCCAGGGACTACATGGGGGATACATGCATTTTCTTCCTGTACCTCCTGTGACGGGTGGGGTTTAGACCCAAATGCAGCACACAGTACAACTCTAACAAGTTAAGTTCTTTAATAGCGTTCTCAGTCCAACACAGAAGCAAGCAGAACGACAGGCAGGACAACGCGCCTACATAGAGACTGACAGACAGGGAACCCAGGAGCAGGGACTGGAATCGGGGACAGAAGGCAGAGGTGGTTTCCAGGGAAACGACAAGCAGGATAGTCCAAGACAGGCCGAGTCGGTAACAGAATGTCAGTCCACAAATAAACGCTGGAAAGTCTTGCATCGAGGATAGCTAAGAACAATCTGGCAAAGGGTGAGTGTGAGACTGGGGCTTAAATCCATGCCTGATTGGTGCTAATTGGTGACAGCGTCCAAACCTGAAATGAATCAGGCTGATGAACTGAGGTGAGGAGCTGAAGACCAGGCAGGCAGAAATGGCAGGTGAGTAGCTGAGGACCAGGCAGGCAGAAATGGCAGGTGAGTGGCTGATCAGACATGCAGAACTGTGACACCTCCATGTTGGATCAGTTAAATAACTTGGTTTGCTGTGATGGGTTACCTATCTTAAACTGTTTCACATCTCTGTAAGTTGATTTTTATAGCATATTGAATTGAACTGAAACCAATGGCTGCCAGGAAGGTAGGAAAAACAATCTGAAAATTTACTGCTCTAGTAGTATTTTTTGGAAAATGGTTGGCATATGTGGACTGCATATATTGGGCTCAAACATGCAACCACAGGTGTGGTCCTTTAACTACTCATACATATATGCATGACGCCTGCCACCTGTTGGATGTGCACATACCCAAGAAATTACACTGTGTCTTTACAAAATGCAATATCTACAAACATTGTGGAGGCAGTACTGTCAGCTTTAATCAGCAGCAACACGGCAGTCAGAGACGAAGTCTGCATGGTTAATGGCTTCACATTGATCTTGCTTTCACTGTCAAACATAAAAAATGTCAAATGATATCTAATCATGACATCCTTAAGTGTTGCCATCTTTGTTTACACTGTTGAACAAAATTAGTAGCTTTTAACTTGTTCTGGTGGCAAACAGGGATGATTCATGGTTTGTCCCCCCCATATTACTGAATCCTCCAGATTGTTATAATAATAATAATAATAATAATACATTTTATTTGTTAATGCCTTTCTCAGCACTCAAGGACACAGTGAGAAGTCACACATAATAGATCTGAGATACACACACACATCCTTTCACAATATCAACTGTCAGTAGTGTTATTTTCCCCAGCTTAGACCCTACAGTCTGCCGGTCTCTGCAGAATATCAGAGATAAGAGAGCTTTGACCCATTTGACTGCAGGCAGATGTGGATTTGCTTTGTTTTCTTGAGCTGTGAGCTCCTGATGGTTTTTACAGATCTTAAATTATGCTGCAGCTTTCTTAGTGGCGGTCATGTGAAAAATAATATTAAAATATAAATAATATTCTAGCATCAGGTTTCTAATCCCTGCCATGGGAAACAACATTAACTATGAGAGAATTATTAACATGATTACAACATTTTTTAAAACTATATCCAGTTATGTTTTTTCTACGTCTTAGTTTGTTTATTATTAGCATAATGAATGTGTCCAAGGGTTTTAACATGTTTTAACATGAGGAAAGAAACAACTGCTGCTGCATCCTGCCTATGATCATTTGACCTTAATCAGAAATTAATAAAACTTTGAAACTTGATTTCAGACTAAGTCTCAGTACTCAGGATTTGTGTGTGCATGTGCATGTGTGTGTCATTTTGAGAGCTATGACAAGTTCTTGAACAGTTTTTTTACACTGCATACTTTTCGATCTATGATCTACTAAGCTATTTTCTAATATTTATATTCTTTGTTGTGTATTTTAAACAGATGATTTTTCCAATTTTCTCCATATCTTTAAACATTTTTATATCTGTGTACAAATGAGTGAAATATATATTTGCTCAAATTATGTCCTGAATAGGCCTTAATTCCTCCTTTGACTCCATCCTGTAGCAGGTGTTGGTCATTTGTCTTCTATTCGTATCAATGATTGTTTGGTCCCTGTGATCGGTTCTCTGGAACAGGTTCTGGCTCCATGTTGTTCATTGCTGATGGCTGACAATGTTAATGAGAGAAATTCTACCCAAATAAACTGACCATACAGTATAAACAAGTGGGGAGCTGTCATCTGTGTTCTCCTTTGTAACTTAAATGTTCATAGGCTTTTAATTACTGTAAGAGTTAATAGAGATTTGGAAAGAAACAAAAGCTAAGGCTGGCAAACTAAAGACAATTTTTGCATTCAGCCAACAGTTGTGTTTTCTAGTGAGCTCTTGGCAGGCTACAGAGCTTTTGGCCCTATTTACACGACACCTCAGATTAATATGCAATTGGATACATCATCTGGAAATTGAATTACTGCAAAAGTCAGAAAACACATCGGGATTGAAATGCAATCCAATTTGCAAGATACGGGGTTGATTTGGTTCAAATTTTGATTAGATCTCAGTCACAACTAGCCATGTGTAAATGCAATTCATACTGCTGGGACGCATTTGTGGGTTAAAATTCACCCACAATTTGAAAATGTTATCCCATCTCTCATTAATAAAGTTATTTTGAATTGGGAGTTTGCAATTTGCTGTAAATAAATGGGATGTGGACATACAAAAAGTGATTGGTTATTCTAAAAAAAAAATGGATTGAGCTCATCCATGGAGCAAGGACAGTTTATGTTCTATCATATGATGTCATTATCCAGATAATTTTAATTCAAACTGTACAAGGAGCCTTAGTCATTGTGTATAAATGACTGTGATCATGCTGTATCTCCTTACAACTTAAACAAATCCTCCAGTAAACCCTGGGTCAGCCCTACACTCCCTTAGTTCATTAAAGTTTTTATGGTAAATAGCTGCATCATTAGTATAACAAAGTTATTCTTACAGTGCCTGCTCACACTTTTGAGTCAAACACCAAACTCTGAACACCCTGAGTAGAAGAGTTGGCTGCTGACAGATCATGTTGTGAGTCATGGCCCCACTTTGGCCTGCAGGATCCAGAACTTGGAAAGGGAGCTGTACACAAACATATCAATAAGAAGCTATGGATTGCTAGGTCAGGACTTAAGTTCTCAGATGAGATTTTATATAAATTATTCAGGTGAGCTTTGTGATTCCCTTAAATCTCTAGCAGGTAAAAGTCCAAATGTTGTAATAAGTGAGGATCTAGGAACCCTGTTCGCTTGTAACAGCATAATTTACCTTCCAACAGACTGTGTTATGTGAAATTTATAATGTTTGCCCACATGGTTGAAAATATGGAGGAATTAGTCATCCCATATATCAATGAGCCATTTTGCCTGTTCTTTGTGCTTCTTTCGGCAGTGTCTTCCGAGTGACATGTCGCTCTCACAGACACTAAGGGACAGAGAGGAACCTCAGAGGACTTGCCCTTTCATGTCAGTGTGAACTGGAGTTGGAGCCGAGGGACATGTGAAAGGATGTACAGGGCAGTTTGCAGGGAGGTGGGGAGTCACTCTGTGGAAAGCCAAGTTAAATCTCCATACTACTTTGTATGCATGCCTTTGTGCACCAGCTATGCATAGTGCAGGAGGAAGCTGGAATTTCTCAGCCGGCTCAGAAATTATTTGAAATAGTCAGCATGTTTGATATCCTGAGGTCTAAATGTCATTTGTATATTTATATATATAAGTGAAAAAGCAAAATAGAAACATTTGATGTATTTCCAAATTTAAATATTATTGATAGGGTGGGTTTTTAGGTAGCAGGACCTTTAAAAAATATGCAACACAAAATACTTTCCTTTCTCTTTGTGACTCATAGGTGAAGGGAAAAATGTATAAATTATGCATGGGTAAAATGAGTGCAGACACATAAGCAAATTAAGAAAACTGAAAAAAAAAAAGTAATGCTCTAATGATCTAGAAATATGTCATTTCATAGAGACCAGAGAGTCATTATGAGCTCTGGGACCACTTGTTGAGCAGTGGTTCCAGAGTTTGTAGTTTTAGACCTGTAATTGTTTTAGAATATCTAGATTTACTAATTGATGCTCATAAATAATCCATATATTTGATAGACGTTCATAATATGCCATTTGCATTATTGCTATGGCATCACTAACTGACCACCAGAGGTGAATATGTATGAATATGTTTAATAAATTCAAGTTAACCTCACATGATAAGGCATATCTACTGCATTCACGGCTTTGGTTTCATTTCTGAATCTCGGTTCAAAGGTACCTGAGTGGGGAGGGGCAGGAGCTATGGTTGTGAATAAGTGGAATGGAAGTTGAGGTGCAACTGGTGACCATTTTCAATTATTTATTGGTCAATACCTTCATATAATGAAAAAGGCGGTTGTTATATAAAAAAAAGAACAGATCTTTTATCCTTTTAATTTCGCTTGTGAGATGAGACTTGAGAATTGTGAGATCGAAAGGCTGCTTCAGATGAGTCCCTTCAATCTCAATTTATGTCTTTGAAATATAGGGTATTCTGAGTTTTTAATAAAAACACAAAGGGTTTTTCCTTTTTAAAAAAAATTATTTGGGTTTATTTGTGAAAACTTGTCCTTTAAGAACACATATGAAATTGAGATTCTCTTGGACAGTAAAGGCCAAACTGCAATCTGTGATACCAGCAACAGAGAATCTCTGTAGCTCTTCAATGGATAATGGACCACCTATGTGAAAACCCAGGCTAGTACCTAGTGTGAGTATCTGTGATAATGTTTCATTTTCTTCTTCAGTTACATATATTTGAAGGGATATTGTGTGAAATGAGTTAACTGTTTACTGTGTTGCCCTGTTGGTATCGATTAAAGAAGAAAATTGTGAAGAAACTGTAGCCCAGTTAATTCCAGCCCACAAAATCTGAGTATATTTACTCTTCCACAAATCTGGGATACAGAACCAACACAGATGCAGGAAGCACATGCAAACTCCACACAAAGATGATGAAAATCAAACCCAAGATTCAAATACACCTGTAGTGCCCTGCAATAAAATGTTTGATGTAAAGCCTTTTATTTTGGTTCAGGGTGATTCTGGTAATAATTCTGGTAAGGGGTTAATAACTTTGTTTGGAGACTTGGTATCATAGTATCATAGGCTTTAATTAAGAAAAGGTTACTGGATTACTCCTTTTCTCATATTCTGCAAACTGTGTCCTCTGAGTATATTTAATGTGATTGGGTTAGTCACTTGTCAATAATTTCCAAGGGCCAATCGTGTCTACCCAAACGCTATCCTGACCTATCAGATTTATAGATGGGTTCCACTCATTCTATTCCAATAGATTATTGGAAGCAAACGGTGAGTAATAGTGAGACAATTTATGTTGTTATAACTTACTTTCTAATGTCTGTGGGGATACAGAGTGAATATTTGCGCTAATTCCAAGTTTATGTAAGTACCCAGTAAAGAGTTTCAACTTCGTTTAAAGCGCCACTAACCTGCAAATTGGCAATTGATGCTAACGTCGCTGTGACGTTTTAGCAAAAGTGATAGTTAGCATGCTACCATGGCTGATGGGCCAGAAAGAAGTGTGTGTATGTATGTGTGTGTGGAGAAATCCTTTAAGCACCGAGATCCTGAGTGAGCATAACTACTAATATTGTACTGTATTCATATGGACATTCAGGTAAATACTGAGCAGTGAGTTTATTAGTGTGTTTGGATTTTTAATTAGTGTGCTACAAGGGAGCTAGCTTCGAGGGAGCATGGCAGCATAGGAGCCTCAGGACTGCACTGCTACACATACAGGAGAGGAGACTTTGGAGGCTGGAGCTTTCAGAAGTATCTGGACCTTGCCAGTTTCTTCTGTGACTGCAACCTGTTTCTCTGTGGAACCATAAGTACTGACCACCCTTAAAGGAACGTACAGGCCATTTTGCATGTTTGAGCCTAATATATTAAATTTTCATATACGTAACAGTACTGACAATCATTTCCCAAAGCATACTACTGGAATGGCGAATTTAAAAGAAAAAGAAAAAAAAAAGTCCTATCTTCCAGACTGCAATTGGTTTCAGTTCATTCTGGCAGCTATTCAAGTCAACTTGTTGATACTTGAAATGTTCATGGGATAGGTAATCCATCATTATGAACAACATGTGTATTCAGGGTTTTTCGAAGTTACATAATTTTAGTGTTTAAGCAAAAAAGTACGGATTGATCTGAAAATGTTTTCTAGTGGTGCATTCAAGTGCTGTAGTGAAGAACTGACAACATGAAATGTTTGTCAGTAATTGTGTGTATGAAAATGGAATATATTAGGCTCAAACATGCAAAATGGCCAGTATGGTCCTTTAACGTGGATTCTGATAAGCTCCAGCATGGCGCCAATGATTGATACCAATAAGGCTAAAGCCTCTTTCACATGTACCATTGTCAGGAAAGGTTCATGCTATTCTCCGGGACGGCGGTACACGAGAACATGTGCGTGAAGCAGAATACAGGACAAATTGTTGCTGCAATTGTCCTTCTCAGCCCCGAGTAACTTTCCTGGTTAGATTCATGTGAGAACAGGGGGCCAGGACATTTCAGGAAGCAGCGACTGGGCATTTCCAATATTGCTGCACATTAATCAAAACTATGTCTAGAAACTGGAGCAATTCAGAGATCAGGGAACTTTTGTCCATTAAGGCAGAGGACGAAATAATTTGTCATGTTTAAGGATCCAGTGTTTTATGACTAAATATAGTATTTAATTTATGACCAAATACAGCATATTTGGTATGTCACATCCTGCCTTATTCTTCTACTTCGTTCTGCATGTTTTGGCAGTTGGTAATGAAGTTTTTTGGATGCCTTGTCGCAGTGTTTGCCACAGATTGAAAATTTTCTTGTGGCGGTGCCTGGGTGGGTCTTCAGAAACCTGGGCGGACCGCCAAGTTTAGCCTATGTATGGGAAATGCTGCTTGTCGCCACTGACTGGTTTGGTGGGATTATCACACCTCCCTACCTGACTGGGAATGTCAGGTTTAGGTGAGAACATGGTTGTTGTGGCTATTGTCCTGCACTTGAATGCAAGAGTGAAAAGAGTACTCAAGATACTCTAATCTGTAATTGTAAATATATAATTTTTTATGCATTTATAATTAGCATAGGCAGTGAAATAATTATTGCATGCTTTCATTGCAAATGTGACAGTTTAGTGTAAAAAAACAAATAATTGCCAACATCTTTTGTGTGTTTCTCTCAAAGGAACGTGAACTTTTCTGTTAATGCAACAGAAAATCTCCAAAGAACACATTAAATCAACAAAATAGGCCAAAGCTTGCTGCTGAGCAAAGATCAACTAGCCTTGTCTATGTGTCATTATAAAAGACCGTGTCCTCTAGGATATACAAAATGACTCTGAAAAGACTGCTAACCTAATCACATACAAGTGCTCATTCCATTAAATTGTCAACTAAATTTGTGTGTCATGCACAAATATACAGACTCCAATAAGGCCACAGCAGGAGTAGTGACTGAAAGACTCTCCACTGGCTCATAAAGACCGACACAGTTACTGGCAGAGCCCCAGAGATGTGTAAAATTTAAAGAGTTAGCAGCAAACTCAGATGTACCAGATGCCTTCTGGAAAGAAAGAAAGAAACTGTAAATCAAAGGGAGGAACATGGTTACCTTATTGATATGACTGGCTGGCTGTCGTTCTCTAATGCTGCGTTCATTGTACCATGAAAAAGGGAAGCTATGACATGGAATTGCGTCATTTATGACCACTGTGCATTCAAGCTAAACAAAGCGGAAGACAACGTGGATGCCTCCATGAAATTTTTTTTTGTTTTTTTGCTCTGTTGGACCGAAAGAAGCTACATTTTTAACATTTATCTTTTCAAAACAGCTACAGCACTGCCAGTGTTATATGTTTAAAGGACCATACCACCCATTATGCATGTTTGAGACTAATATATTCAATTTGCATACATGTTACGTTACTGACAATCATTTCTCAAAGGATAAAACCGTATTTCAGCTTTCCTGATATTTTGCAAAATCTCTTAATCTTTCAAAATCAAATATTCAAGCGGTACACCCACCTTAAAAATCCATGTTTTACCTGCTAATAGTTATGCAGCCTTATAAAGTCATGGCCGTTTGAATTTTTCGATAAACGCAGGCCTTCTTTTGGGACTATATTCCCCGGTGGAGACACACTCATACTGAGCTATTTCTTGCGCTTAAACGCTAAAATTATGAAACTTTGAAAAACAACCTGAATGTACATTTTGTTCACGATGATGGAGTACCTATCCCAAGAATGTTTCAAGTATCAACAAGTTGATTTTAATAGCGTACAGAATGAACTGAAACCAANCTATCCCAAGAATGTTTCAAGTATCAACAAGTTGATTTTAATAGCGTACAGAATGAACTGAAACCAATGGGGGTCTGGAAGGTAGGAAAAAACATTTTTTTAATCCGTTCCAGTATTACGCTTTGGGAAATAATTGTCAGTAACATTACGTGTATGAAAATTGAATATATTAGGCTCAAACATGCAAAATGGGTGGTGTGGTCCTTTAACCTGTTACTGTGCCTGCATGTCTGAAAATGCTTCTAAACATTCATTTATAAATAGAGAAATGACTGTTTACTGTGTGAGCAGAAATGATGTCAATACTGAATTGGGGGGTTAATGAACCTTGCCCGGCTTTTCGAGTGGGAATTCTGGGATTTCTTTGATNTTTTTTTTTTTTTTTTTTTTCCAGTCGGGGGTCGGAATTTCCGAGTTCCGAGCGCAAGTCAAATGCAGCAAAACTTGCTGTTCAAGCTGTGGTCTGAGAATTTGAAAGTAACTGTGGATCACATTCATCCATACTAAGTCGGATCAGGTTTGAATTTTCACACATCGCCTCCTTCTTTGAATATCTAAATTGTGTCATTATGGAATAGTTTCTTGACAGACATCCACTGAAAAAAATAATCTGATTGTGAAAGTTTCCTGTGTTGAAACTGCCGGCGTTTAAATGACAATTTTCTGCCTGTAGTACAGACTGAAAACCTGACTAATCGCCAGGATGATTTGTTCCACACCTCAGCAACTTTCATAAAATTAAAATGAATTTCTTGCATAATTGAAGTTTCTCAGCCATCTAGTTCATTGGTTATCTAGAAATGGCAGTTCAAAGCAACTGGACATGATGTTTTTCGTATGTTTCGTTGTCACCGAGCAGCGTGGTAATCTTTTGTATTCAGGATGACAGGTCTTTCCTGGAAGACGTCCATGCGCTGCTCTGTTCTGCTGGGAGGCTGGAGTGTGGTGCAGAGATTTTCATTCTGAGTGGTTCCGCTTCAGCCTCTGGTATGTTGCTGTTGCGGATGGCTGATTCCGTACAGCAAATCCAGTTACCTTGAACGACAACTGCTAGATGTCACATAATTGATACACAAATTGCTACAAAGCTTAACAATAGACTCCCTGTTCAACTGGTGGTTCATTAACCTCCTTTGAGAAATAACAGATTAGTATCCATTACATCTGCTGTAGCACCTTATGAGAGGAAAATCAGTTTCATTATAATAACGTATTTCAACATTGACAGATGTATTGATTTTGAGCATGTTTGCATATTATTTTCTGTTTTTTGACATGATGCATTGAGTCTGATCCAATTTTGTTAGATCATATCAATATGAGTTTGTAAAACAGAATGGATTAGATATTGGTTGGTTACTATATTGTGAGTGTGGTTAATATCACTAATTAAATACTAATCACCTCAGAGGGCAGTATAATGTACATATAACTGCCCTCTAATAACTGCGTTCATTTGATGGATTATTTTTACTCTCTCTACAAGCAAACATCATTAATAGAATGAAATTATGAAAAATTATGCAAACCACATCAAATAAAATCAACCCAATTAGATGGTCTTCATTTTTACTGTTTGACATGTGCCTAAATAAATTTGTTTCCATTTAACCCAAACAGAAACAGCATTACCTATAGATTTTCTTAATGCTCCATTTGGCTGTAAACCCTCAACAATAATTACACAGGAAGCGCTGATAAATGCCCGACGATGCCCTGTTGAACTGATCGGTGTTTACTTTGGTCCGACTCCTAAAATATTAATAGCTAATGAATGCGAAAGCAGGAGATGCGCCCCATCCTTCATGTCTCATGAAACCGAAAAAAACAAAACAAAACGGCATTATTAAAGGCCAAAAACAAAGCAGGTTATGGTTAAATGTAAAGTGGTGCAGAGCGCTTAATGTTCAGGCATTCGTCTCTGTCAGAGCAGGGTTACAGGGAGCTGTGTGCTATCTGGAAAGGATCCAGCCATGTCAGCAGGGCGAGAACGGGCTCATTTAGCCAGAGTCAGTCTCTGTCTTACATCACAGGACCTGCAGGGCTTAGACACTGTTCACTCTTTCTGTATTATCTCACCAATTAGCTCCTTATGACTGCAGGCGTATTGTTGCAGGTGACCCATATGTGCGAAACTGAGGCACGTGATTTGTTTGTAACACTTCTCATAGAGTGATGAAGACTGTGGGAAAATCTGGGAATAAAAGATTAGGACTTCATTCATGTTGCATCATGTACTGAAGACAGACAATATACATCCGCTCAGATTTCTCTGAATTTACTGTATTTTCTATTCACATGCGTGTTTTATTCATGAGACATGGCTGTCACTTGTCAGCCAGAGTTCACCTCCCTGAGACAGATTTGTGTGAGACAGTGCTGGCTGTTGCTTGAAGGGATTCCACTGTTCTCACCAGGAAAATATGTTCAGCTGTGCAAATATTCAGATTTACATTTATGGCCGCAGACTGATGGATTCCTTGGTGTCTGGCTTGATACCTCAGGTGATGCTGCTACATTCATCAGTCAACTCTCTTACTGTGGTTATGTTATTTCTGTTTAATACCCAGCCTGTTCAAATGACATAATGAGAAGTAGTGTCATTATGTCTGTCATCGTTATCTGTTGTTTGGTTGGTTGGTTTGAAAGCAGAATTACTCAAAAAGTTACGAACCGATTCTGCTAAACGTGGCAGAGGTGTGAGGCCTAGGAAAGAATCCGTTACATTTTGTTGAGATTCTTACAATGATTCCTTAACATTTTAATATACTGTTTTTCAATAGTTATGTAAATTTCTTCAAAAGTAATAGTCATACACTGATCTTAAAACAGGCATATTTATTCTACTAGTGCAGTGCCCGTTCAAAACGTGGCTGTTCGGAATGGGTTGGACTTTATGGTGTGCACTGCAGCCTACCATAATTTTGTTCTGCACGTCCTCGTGAGCTAGCTTTGTTTGCTGTACGGGGTCAGGTTGAGACCGTGNTAATTTTGTTCTGCACGTCCTCGTGAGCTAGCTTTGTTTGCTGTACGGGGTCAGGTTGAGACCGTGGCTTTGGACTGGAGCATATGTTGCCGCGCCCGGAGCGTATCCTGCCATGCTACTTTTTACCGGCACAGCTCAATTCAAGAACCGTTCATCCAAATAATTTCATATGCCACACTGTGTCCTTGGGTCCTGAGCAATAAATCTTCCAAATACCAACCTTCATACTGGCATTCTAGAGACATTGGTGCCACAGACAGACAGAGATTTCTGCCTTTATAGTTAGATACCGTAAATGCTGTTAGTGGCCGGGACCTTTATTTACCTCAACTGCAGAAAGAACCCAGCCAGTATAAGATACAGGCTTTTATTGGAGACGGGCCTTTATTTCTAATTTTAAGCTGTAAGTATAACTTTGTGCTTCTTGCCAAACTTTTCCTCTGCTGTGTCATAGTTTGTGTCCTTCAGTTTTCCNATAACTTTGTGCTTCTTGCCAAACTTTTCCTCTGCTGTGTCATAGTTTGTGTCCTTCAGTTTTCCAGTAAAAACTCTGGGAATGACGACTGTGGTAAAAAGCTGTTAAGTCAGCGCTCCCTGCAACGGCTGTGAAGGGACATTTGGTGAGATTCAAACCGAAACGAGAGCCTCATACCCAGCTTGCAGTGTGTCCCACCGCTGATAGATGCACCATAACTACATTTAAGAAAATAAGATAAAAAATTTAAAAAAAACAAACACCGCCACTATGGAGAAACATTTCACAGTGTGATCATTCCTCTAGTCAGCTTTTATAAAGGTTCACTTTCATCCACTTTATCCACATTTCCAGGTTGGTGTGTTACAGCGTTACAACGCTGTGTTACAGCCCTATGACCACTGGGATAGGCTCCAGAGTGACCCTCAACAGGACAAATGGGTTTAGAAAATGGATGGATGGATGGATGTGTTACAGCAGAGCGTCCACTCATTCCTCGCCAGGGAGGAGCTCCATGTTTACGGCTTTGTTTCACTTTGAGTCCAGTCATTTTTTCTGGCTGAAATGACAACGGCTAGAGATGGTTTTAAAGCAGTTTGGTACTTTAAAAGTAGATACTCTGGTTACAGAGCCCAGGAGGGCTCAGGGAGAGAGGGAGAGGGAGAGAGGGGGAGAGGGAGAGGGAGAGAGAGAGAGAGAAAGAAGTCATTCAAATGACTTTCCCCCTCCTCCTTGAGCCTCCCAGGCTCCGTAGTTAGCAGCAGAATATACTAATATTTGTCTGGACCAGGAACAGACATAAACCAAACCAGGCCTTTATTGGAGACCAGACACTATTTCAACCTGCTGATTTTGCCTCCCAGCTATAATAGATAGGAGACAGGCCATGAATACTGGCTTTTAATAGAGAATTTACAGTAAAAGATTATCAGTAGTTGCAATTGGGTCGAGATCTGGATAAATTTTAATAACTATTGTTTCTTATGACAAATAAAGCATTATTATTATTATTGTTATTATTATTATTATTATTATAGACATAATTAAAGTCATTATTATAGTCATTTCTTTCTCTATAATGAAGCACAGTGCTCACTGGTGGTTGGCACTGTTGTTGCCTTCGAAAAAGAGGGTTGTCGGTTTGAAGTCTTTGCTGGCTCTGTCCTTTCTCTGTGGAGTTACCATGCCCTCTGGGTTTCCTTCAGGTACTTTGGCATGTGTGTGTGTGTGTGTGTGTGTGTGTGAGTGAGAGGGAGAGAGAGATCGGTAGTTGCCTGCCTACATGTTTTTGTCTTGTCGTAGCGCTACATTTCACCAAGCATTCTTTGCACAATCTGCAACAAACTTGATATCATACAGTCTGACACAGATAATCCTCTCGCACAGTGTGACATACAGAATCTACAGTGTGTTAAAGCCTTTAGGTTAATGCTCCTGCCATTGCCTTTGGCCAGAGCACTAGGCTGTAGACCTGGAGTTGGTCCCCGGGCACCATGGCTGTCCACTGGTCCTAGTCGTTAGGATGGTTAAAAAGCAGAAGCCAAATTTCCCCATGGAAATCCAGGCTCCACATGGTTTTATCAGTCATATTCAGTAGACGAATGAGAAAACAGAACTGTTAGAGCACCAGACACTTTAGAGTTGGTGTATCTTTCTGCTGGACTTTCCACATCATCATCCTGGCATTTGTTTTGCAAAACAGCCACAGAACAATCTGTGCATCTCACTCTGATTAGGTTTGTACAGTCAGAGAGTTTTTGCTTTGGGAAGTGGAAGAGAAGAGGGGAGTAATAAGTTGGCCAATTATTACAATTCCTGTGTGATAATGGTGAAGTTGTTCTGAAGTGGCTGTAATCATATTCTCCAAGTGGCTGCCACCTCTTTGCTGTCTGTTTAGCACGTATGCAAATGAGTAAAATATTATTTTATTGCATATTGCTAAAATGGTGCTTAAACCTTTTTTTTTCAAATGGTGTGTGCCGAGTCACATTCCTAATTAATGTTGTTGTTCTCACGTTGGATGATGAATTAATTATCACAGAGCTCCTGGGAAATTGACATTTGCTGTTTTCACCGGAAGGATTCTGATTTAATGTTGCCTTTTTTTCTCTCTCAGAACCAGAGTGTCAAGTACTGTGAAATTGTGCATTTTAATACTTCAACTTTACCCTTCACTTCACTGGGATTTTGTAAAAAGCACCATAATGTCACAGAAGTCTTGACATACATAAAAGCAAAACATTTATTAAGTAGAGAGTGTGTTACTGTTAACATTCTACAGCACGATTGCTACAATTTTTCACTTAATGGTGGCACTCAGAAAAATTTGTGACTTTTCAGCTTCAGGTGAAGGGAAATTTGTCTTAAAGGACCATACTGATGAGTTTTGCATATTTAAACCAAAGAAATACTATTTGCATACATGTCATGTTACTGACAACCATATTTCAAAACATAAAACTGTATTTAATTTTTTTTTTCACTACATATTTTCCACCTCTTCCTACTTTACCCAAACTTGACTATCGAAATCAAGTGTGTTTAGCCAATCAAAATCTATGTGGCACCAACTCTAGTCCAAGTAAACAACCTGATTTAGCTAATAAGCTGTGTGTAGATCAGGGAGAGATGGAAAATATGCAGTGCTGAGGTACACGGCATATTTTGTATATTTATATGAGGACTAGGATTGGGAATCACTGCCCTAATCTTTGAAAATCAAATATTCAGGTGATGCACCGACGTTAAAATTCAATGTCCGAATGTAGAAGGGATAGTCATTTTTAATGTCTCTGTAAAAGCTGTCTTCTCCTGGGACTATATTCCATGGCGGAGATATACATTTTCTGTGCAGCTCTGTATTGAACTGTTAGATTAAGTAACTTTGACAACAAATAAGAACAATGTTTGGTTTGCTGTAATGGATTATTTATGTCAAGTATGTTTCAAGTCTCTACAAGTTGATTTTTAAAGAATACTGGAATGAACTGAAACCAATGGCTGTCTGGAAGGTAGGAAAAAAATTCTAATATTTCGTTTAGTAGAATGTTTTGGAAAATAGCAGTAGTGTAACGTGTGTATGTATGGGTTGTATTTATTGGGCTCAAATATGCAAAATCATTGCTATGTTCCTTTAAAGCCAAATTTTCCTTTCAGTACCAATAAATAAAGTCACTATTTGGCCCTATATACTCTGAGATAGGATATTATTGTTTTGGGTTGCTTTATATTTTGTCTACTTTCAATAAATACAGCAGGTTTTAGTAAGAAATAATGTAAAAATGATTTCACTGTGTGATTGTTTTAACTTTAAGGCATACTTTATAATAAAATGGTTTGACCTATTAAGTTGTTTGGCTGCTTGTTGCTAGAGATTGGCAACATTGTCTGGATATTATAAAAATCTATCAGCATGTATTAAACAATAACTGCTTATTCCAAAATGGCAGCCCATCCAGGTTTTTATCACTTATGGCCATTAGTGTCTTTTTCTGACTCTGTCTTTCTCTCTGAGCTGTTATGGCTCTTAGTGGATTTTAAAATAAATTGGACTTAATGGATCAAATTGTTCTAAATCAAAGAGTCAATTTTGAATGTGTGAGAGAAAAGTTTCTTTATAGTTTAACATCTGTTTCTTTTGTGATGGATGTGAATTGGAGCAGGACAAAGTGAGGAATTTTACCCGAGCACGGAGTGAGTTTTCTCAACAACTGGATCAGGCACCAGAGATGACGATCGCATCACTCTGCTTCCACTCACGATTCAGAAGCATGCACTTTTTCAATTTCCATATGTGACCCAAACATTCAGTCACTGAAAAATCTGAAGTTTTCAAGTTATTCTACAAAGTTGCCATTGAGAAATGACAAAGATGATGATGGTAATGAGCAGAAGTGTGGCACAACTGTTAAGACAGGTAAACATTCCTAATGGTGGAGAGGGGAAAGCCCAACTTTGAGCAGAGAACGGGATTGCCATCCACTTTTCTTACATGCTCTGATGTGACTGAAGGAAAATAAAGTCTTTCTAGGGCTGGATTTACACGAACACGTACATGTGACCTGATTCCGAGCTTTTGCTCACATACACTTGCTGAAGATGTACTGTAAATGGTAAAAAGCCACATGGAATCGAATATTCTCAGATCCATTTTGGGCCATGCATATATGGAAATAAATCAGCTATGTATTGGATATTTGCCAATGCTTCTGCTGTCTAAATACACAGATTGGAATTTCCTTCTCATTCCGACTCCTACGTAATGTTCCACCTTGTTCCAGATATGAATGATGTAAGCCAGGGGTGGCGAACTCCCGAGACTTGGAGAGCCAAAAATAAAAAACTATTACTCCAAAGAGATACATGCGTCAACGGGGGGGNTTCACATTCCCGTTGTGATACCTCTATACATGAGTGTTGTCTCAATATAATTGTGAATGAAACATAAAGGAACAATAGGAGCCGCACTGAACCTGGTCTGGAGCCCCATATGGCTCAAGAGCCACGGATTTACCACCCCTGATGTAAGCGATCAATGTGATGACCGCTCTGTGTAAACAAAAATAGAGGACATACTATATATATCAGACACACTGATGTATGTTTATGTCCAATAGACGTGCTAGTGTGTGACAACAGGCTATGTTACAGCAGCAAAACTCCAACTCCATCTGCTTCTCCTCTGTAACCGGCGAAAATATGTGTCCCGATGGGAGAGATAAAGATAAACACTCAAACAACATATCAGATGTTTCTCTTAGCATTTGAAAGTTGCTAACCTGCTGATTATATTTTTAAATACTTCTCTCGTCTTAGTCTATTGAAGCGTTTTTATTAACATCCGTCTTAGAAATATGCAGATGCACAGCTGCATCCGGGCTGCTGCAGATCAAAGTTGTGTAAATACAGACATTAGATATGAGCTGCTTAAAAGCGAAAATGTAAATACGCTGTACAAAAAATCAGATATAGGCAAAAGATAAGCATCAAGACTTGTCGTGTAAATCCAACCTTAGTTTTTAGGTGTCATGATCACTACGCGAAAATCACCATCAGTGTGGTTTGGTTATGCTTTATACCAGAGGTGGCAAACCCGCAGCTCTTTGTCTTCACATGTGCGGCTCTTCTACTCATCATGCTGTCACAACCTGCATCTTGGGAGGCATTGGGTGGGGGTTCATAAAAAAACACGATAACTACACAGCATTTTTTTTTTCCCCTTTGGCACTGAATATTACCATTAGATGTAAATGACCAATGCAGAATACTGTAGTTGTAGAGATGGTTGATGTGATGACTACAGGACATGACAGATGATATCTGATTGGCTGTATGTTGTATAGGAGCAGATGTAGGTAAATATAGGCTGTACCCTGATAATCAGCACAAAGTGTGCTAATATATATTGCACTTTTGTTTGGTAATATATGGGCATGTATGAGTCCAACTGAAAGTAGGCTGTGATAAATGGTCTTGGATCATTTCCAGGTGTCTCCAGGTTTGAATTAGCTCTCTGAGCCTAAAAGGCGTCAGTAAAGCAATTGGGTCTTGTCAAAGACCCTGTGCATTGAGTGTGCATGTAGAGAGACACTCTGCGTGCACACTCTATTAGTAATTGACTCTGATACTCATGTCTGGATTATGACTGCTCTGTCTGCTATTAATGCTTGTCTGTAATTTACATATTTGTCATTAGGTTTCTTGTTTTGTTGAAACATTTTCAAGGACAGTTTCTAAGTTTAAATATGTTTTGCGAAGCATACAAGATTTTTCAAATATTACAGAAATTACAAAATCCTGAATACAGAATTACAAAATCCCCCCCACACAAAGACATATAATGATTTATTTCAAAGCTTTTGGTCATCTGATGTACAGAGAGTACACACACACACACACTCACACACACATCCCTAACACAGCAAACCACGGGCCACAACAGGCCTTTCAGAATAAACCAGTCTTGACTCTCAAAACACAAAATCTCAAAATTTCTTGCCATAAATGCCACTTCAGTGTGGCTTTAGAGTAAACAAACATGACAGATGACAGGCAGGAATAGGTAGCCCGCCATCTTTTGTTGTTGCAGTTTTCTACTCCAAAAAATATAAAAGAAAGAAAAAAATAGTTAAATAAGTTCCAGCTAAACTCTCGTGTGTAGCCCACAAATCAACAAGCTGATGCTCTAAGTCTGAAGCCTGTTGTGTTTTGCACTTTGCAGATTGTTGCAGTCAATTTTGCTCCCAGTCGGTCTTTCCCACATCAGATTGCGCAGTTTGCTTCCTTGGCGGTCACTCCAAACTACAGGATAGAGTCAAGGTTCTCCCAAAACTACAAGATATTGGATCAGATCTGATTGTGAATAACGAACATGCACAACATATGCAATCTGAAATTGGTGTGGCTATGTAGGGTTTCCAAGCACGTTGCTAGAGATCATCAGAAAGAGGAGGAATCAGGCCCAAAATTAGATACCTTTTATCCTTGGGTATTAAACAGGCCCACCACTTTCATACATGTACATTTATTTATATATATATATATATATATATATAGACATTTAATTGCATCATACAGTTATTTCCTCAGCCAGATTTAATAATAGATGGATTTACATGCAACAAAGATCCCACCAAAGTAAATACCATCAAATCAGGCACAGCTTAAGTGCTCCCAAAAACAATTTAGGAGATGAGCAGAGAGCAATCTTAGCATCACAGCGCAGATGATTTGCGGTACTGTGGTAGCTCCATCTCAGTCCCATCTAAATAAATCTATAACGGACCATTCATGGAAATGGGAAGCCTTCTATTAAAGCCATTTGACAGAGTGGATGCTTGCCTGAATTCATTAATTCCTGAGGACGTTCCTTAAGAATACTGATGAACTCCTGCTTAAGGTTTGGTCTTTGTTAGCAGCCACAGAAAACCACAGTTATTTTTTCACATTAAATTTATTTGTGTTTGTCGTCAATGACCCACTAGAAATGTGTTTATTCCAGAATATTTACTATAATGGAAAAAAAACCCACCTTTGATTATTTTAGAAATTTATCAGCAGAATGGACAAAACAGGAGACACATGAGGAGATCTTGATTTCTTTTTTTTTTTTACCTGACACTGTTGGTATTGACTCAGCTGGATGAAACTGCTTTGCTGGAGTTAATTGCTTCCAAACAGCTTTTATCTGTCTGCAAGAACTGTCAGACGGGTTTGGTCTTTGGAGTTTGTTTCCTCCCTTGGTGCTTGCTTGAGTTTCTCAGCGGAGGAGAGAATTAATCTGTTAGAAGTGAATCATCATGTTGTCCCGCTCCCTGGCACCGGTTCACTCTAGAATCTAGTTCACCATAGGTTCTGACGGCAAGAGATATGCAAATTCAGTATACCCCTTTTTTTTTTTTCACATCTTAAATTAAAGTCACTTCCATGCTTGGATTTATGGGAATTTGCTCTCTCGTGCCGTGAGAGAGCCTCTCAGAGTTTTCGAACATCCAGCCAGTGTTGCTCCCCAATTTCTACACCAGATGTGAGTAACAAAGTGTGATACCCTGCATACACAAAACCACGGATGACTAACCAAGCTAAACCTCAATGTGCTCTGGACCAAACCATATTTTCAGCGTCCTTTATGATGGATGCCAGATTTCTGTTCATCTACTTAATAAATGAAGGCATAAGAAAGAGAGTCTCGGAGGATGATTATTTTGGGGAGCCTTTATAGCTCTCCCCCTCCGTGCTGCCTGCGTGGTGTGATTTGTAGAGAGATTGAAATGAGGCTGGCTGGTCAAGCAGAGACTCGGTCTTGATTTACACACACGGTTAAATCACACAGACAGCTGGCTGCCGGCACTCCCCACCACCTCAGAAGGCTCAGACGCACATCTATCTCCACAAATCCAGAACCTTATGGTTGCTGGAGCACGCAGCCCAGCGCCATGATCCTCCTCCAGCCTGCTGTTCATAACNCCTTATGGTTGCTGGAGCACGCAGCCCAGCGCCATGATCCTCCTCCAGCCTGCTGTTCATAACGCTGGGCGCCGTGTAACAACTGTGTAAATCCCGCATTTATTGTAGTAGTAATCCTTACTCAGGTATCAAAAGTAAATTGTTTACTCATTGTGAAAATGGTTCCAATCAAAGTGGTATTTAAAGGACCATACTAGTGGTTTTGCATGTTTAAACCCAATATGTACACCAGCATACATGTTATGTTACTGACAGCCATTTCCTAAAACAGAATACTGGAGCAGTAAATATTAGATTTGTTTTTTTCCTAACATCCATTAACGCTATAAAAATCAACTTGTAGACACTTGAAACATGCTTGAGATAAGTAATCCATCACAGCGAATCCAACATTTATTCAGTTTTTTTGTCATTTACCCGGTCCAACACGGAGCTGCACAGAAGAAATGTGTGAATTGTATGTCTCCTTCAGGAAATATAGTTCCAGGAGAAGACAGCTTTTACCAAGAAATTAAAAATGCTCATGCTTTATATACTGTACATTCAGGCATACATGTTAACACCATAATGATTTTGAAATCCGTAGAAAGCAGAGTAAGTTTACTCTGAGTAACAGATTTAGATTATGTGATTGTAAAATGTTTTATTTATTCTATTTGGAGTAAAACACCAACATGTCATGTTTATTTAGCTAACTGCAAAATCCTATTAATTCCATCCATGTACACACATCTTGCTCTCATTGTATTAATCGGAGTACAGACAAAAAAGTCAGAGTATAGTGTGCATATAAACTGAATGTAATACAAGCACCTCAAAGCTTTAAGTACAGCAATTTAATAAATATATCTGTTACTTTCTACCTCTGCCCTGAGGGCTGTACCACGAAGCACATTCAACAGAGCCAGAATTTCTTTGCCTTAGCTGGCTCGACAAAGCCTAAAACTCCAGTCAGAGATAACAAGTACCACGACGGTGGTTATCAACCGTCTTTGTCAACACAGGCTTTCCTCATCAAGCTCTGTGCGCGTTCACATAAAGGGGGCATGTCGGCCATCATTTATCTCTCCTATTGGACAAAATGGACCAATCCGAGCTGTTTATTTCAGTCAGGAGGAGCAAACTTATTATGCAGCGTTATGAAGATGTCAAACACATAACTTCTAAAAGCAACACTGTTGCTGCAAATAAGTCTAGGGAGGAATGCTGGCAGAAAGTTGCTGATAGTTTATGTGTAAGTTTTATGTAATTTACCACTCAATACATCTTATTGTGTTTATTCCTAACGTGATGCTGCACATTCTACAGCTCTGACACTTGAGGCAGCAGATTTAAATATTATACTAAGAACTGCATTTAGGTCTGACACTGTCCCATGTAGGATACATAACAATCACTAGTTTTTGACCAAATCAAAGTGAAATTAATTTTATTAGTTTGTCGACTAATCCATTTTTAATTGGCGTTCTATTAGCTGTACACTGTATACTATTAATGTAAATTGATAAACTGATTCATGATGTAGTATACTATTAATGTTAACGTCATACTGATTCATAATATAGTGAACTATTAATGTATGTTACCTGTGATTTTATAGAAGGCTTTTTTTATAGTGCGTGTGGGCAAATGGCCAGGAACACCACAAACAAATAATATGTTTGTGGTGATGTGTGTGTGTATGTATATATATATATACATACACACACACACACACGGAACCGTGACTTAAAGTAGAACAAACTGTATGCATCGCGTTGCGTTTATATATATATATATAATTTCACTTTGATTTGGTCAAAAACTAGTGATTGTTATGCATACAGTTTANTTATATATATATATATAATTTCACTTTGATTTGGTCAAAAACTAGTGATTGTTATGCATACAGTTTAACTCACGGCTCCATTCAGTAGCATTCCTAACGCACAGCTTGACAAGTTTGCAAATGGTGACGCAGTTTATTGTTGATTTTAAGCCGAACTCTGAACAAAAGCTGGTCCAACCAAGTTATGTCTGCAGCATGAGTTGCCATGGTGATCCAGCCAGGTTAAAAGAGAGCCACCTTCGTGGTACTGAAAATCCTGGCTTTAGGCTCAACATACCTTGCTAACCCACTAATTTCGCTTCGTGGTACAGCCCTCAGGATTGCTCAACAGGATATTGGAACAACAAATAAAGAGAAAGCGAGAGGTTGAGAGTTCATTTCTGCTCAGGTGGACATTGTTAGTGGTTGAAAGGATAAATTTTTAAAACCGAACAAAGAATCTCTTCAGTCAGTCTCTGAAGAATACGAGTGGTTTCAGTGTGGAAAACAGTTATTTGTTGACTGAATCAGCTTATTATGCCTGTGACAGTGTGAGTTCTCCTGTGTGTTTTAATAAAAATGCAACCTGTTCCCTGTAGACAACTTTATAAAAAAAATGGGATTTAATGGGTATAATGAGGATTTTTTGCTTTATTTATTACATTTCAAACTCACTAAATGCTTATTTAGCCAGTAATGATTCTATTTTGTGTGAGGAATATTAGGGAACCTACCATCTCTTTTTTTTTTTTTTTTTTTTTTGATTTACACAAACAGTCTTATCCAGGTTATTTTTCTCCTGAATCAGGACTCTGCATGAGATGGCACTCAGCATTTAACAAGCACATCAGTGTCAGTGATAATGAGTTAAACATACAAAACAGTCAGGATGGCCTAACTCATTACATTGCAATTTGGCATTGAACACATAACCCATTAATTCCACTGTGCACTCTGCAAAGAAAACAAAATTATCTTTACAGCTTCTTTTTGAAAAACCTTATACTGAGATAGTGAATAATCTCAACCTTGCTTCCCACTTCCAGAGACACTTAAAGTGAAAAGACTGAGAATTTATCATGACTAAACGTGTCCTTTGAATTTTTTAAAAGTATAATTTTAGGAGTCACACTAGCTGGAAGTTTCTTGGCCCTTACACATAAAAAGGACTTTTATAGCCAAAAAGATCATATGTCTTTAGGCTCAAGTTATATAGTTGCTTTTAGTCATTTGCAGCAGTGGTAGTATTTAATCTGTCTCTGCTTCATAATGTAGCCTTATTCATGTGTGCTGTATGTAACAAAAAAAAAAAAAAAAAAAAAATCAATTTTTATCTTTCACCGAAAAGCCTAAACAGTCTTAATGTTTTGCAATCTGATGTTAATCATCTTATTATATTTCAATATTTCACTCCTCTGGCATTGTCATTCAGGCCCTGCTGTCTTATTAAACTTCTCAGACTTTTCAGACCATTAAACAAAAAGGTCTTCTCATTCTCTTACGAGCTCCATCTGTGAATGTTAAAGAGACATAATATTCAGTTTTCCGTGTTTTTCTTTTCATCTGGGGATCTTTTTTGAACCATTTACCGTGCTTTGATGTGTAAATGCATGATTGATCCACTTATGCTCTCCTGTCCTGCATCATCATTTTGCACAATGAGTGAAAACAGGTACTGCCTCTTTAGGTTCCCGCCCAAAAAAGTCAGCTCTGTTCTGATTGGCCAGCATTGTCAGGCCTGAGCTAGCAACACCCACAGACTACAACACACCAAGTACATTGAGATGCACGCTATACTCTTGCACTCAACTTTTTGGGCCAGATTCATAAAAAAAACACTGATAAGGAGAGTAGCATTGCCTTGATGTGTGCTGTGATAATTGAGGCTCATTCATAAAACTTCTCCTACTATATTCAGCACACCGCTGTCGCATGAAGGTGGCATTGCTGTGAGGTGTAGCAGGTAAAAGCCAGTGAAGATCAGCATGTTAATGAGCTGCTGCATATTTATCAACCACCATTTATCCTGATTCATTTGATTTTAAAGCCACAAATCAGCAAAGGAAACATACATTCTGCTTTAGAGATCCTCGTTTTAAAAGACTGACACGAAAATAACAGTTAAACATGTATTTTAACCTCTGTAGTTTGTGATTGCGCTGTGCTGGGGGG
>VXCM01004246.1:36565-70161 GCA_014773175.1 Lucifuga dentata
GGGGGGGGGGGGGGGGGGGCCTTTGAGGAACTCAGACATGCGCAGCCTAATGCGTGAGGTGATTCGAGCCTCTGAATGTGTCAGGTCAAATCAAAACTCACCATTTAAAAACTGACTGATCAACTGAGTTAGTTTATCTGTCAAAGTTATTGGTCACTAACACATATGAGGTAAATAAAGTTTGAAATGACGCCTAGATTACACACCACTGAAATTTACCACCGGAATGAAGCGGGTCTTATTTTTTGCATGGCGGTTTGTTTTATGAATAGCTACCAGCGACATGCAAATGAGGAAATATCTCAGTAATGCCTCTTTCGAGGCAAACGCTAAAATATGTCGGTAACAGGTATTTATGAATGTGCACACATGGTTGCGCCATGATATTTGCGCATAGCGATGCGGTAAATCATACGCTACGGTTTATGAATCTGGGGCTTTGTCTGTACCGCAGTTAAGACAAAAGCAAATAGAGCTGCAATCACACATTTTAGCTCTGGTAGCTGAATTCAGTCTAATTATAGCATTTACATCAGGTCTATTGTTGATGTAAACTTGTTGGGGAAGTAACGGACTAATCCACAATGAAGCTTGCAATTTTGACAATGTTCAACACCTGCATGATCAAAATGAGGAAAACATGTAAAAACCATATAACATGGCACATTTGCATGTTCTGCTGTCCATCCTGTACTTTTATCTGTGAATGGGATCATTGGATCATTATAATGCATGTTGGGTTTACATTTCTGCATATTTATTCCCTCCTTCGCATATCAGTGATGTGAAACTGATAGTTACCTTTGCACAAAACCTGTCAACCTCACCACGAAGATGCTGTGGATTTTGTCTTTAATAAATTTTGTTTTAATACATTCAGCCCTAGTAATTCCTTTGCTGTATTTGTTCAGTGCCTGCTTTTGTCTTATGCTTTCTTATGTCCTCGTGGGACCATTAAAATTCCATCTCATGTGTTGTAATGCATTCTAATTTAAAACTAAACAGTCTGAAATCC
Organism: Lucifuga dentata; assembly: GCA_014773175.1. Classification (NCBI taxonomy): domain Eukaryota; kingdom Metazoa; phylum Chordata; class Actinopteri; order Ophidiiformes; family Bythitidae; genus Lucifuga; species Lucifuga dentata. The sequence goes on from VXCM01004246.1 coordinate 37,581, forward strand.
TTGAAAGTTAGATTTTGAATTATCAAGTATGCATCATGTTGCAAAATAGGCCACCTACAGTTCTGAACTATATTTAGGGCATAGCTTTGAATAGAGTGCAACCTGGCTTTGCAGTTCCAAGCAATAACTTGACGTACACTTGTCATCATGCCTGCATTGCTCACAGAGTCAGTCATCACTGTAACAACAAAGCCTGCCTTACACATTACACATCTGGGAAAAAGCCCTTATTTACCAGATGCCATATTGAGATCACTCAAACACACTTTGCACAAATAATCACCAGCTGAACATAGGAGGAAGTTCTCTACATTTATATGCAAACATATCACTTCATATCTGCTGCCAATGTAAACATGCTGTATCCGAAGTATTTTGCCCTTTGACGTGGACTGAAACAATGTATTTGACATGAGTCTCGATCTGGACAATGATCTGTCAAGTCAAGACTCATTTTCCATATCAGGAGTGTTCCAGCCAAGCCTGTTTTAATACCAGCTTAGTGTCATGGTGGCTTATTACCTTATGTGCAGGCTGGTTGGCATGAAGTACCTGTTGGCAGCTGAATTGAGGCTGCTGGGGACTTTTCTCTGGTTAATCGTATTAGTGCTAAAGGGCCCTTTTCATGACACATGTTTCGTAAATAACTTCATGTCAGCTTGATGACAGAGTAATGGTTAATAGATTTTATTTACAGTGTCAGGTTTCTGCACTATAGCTACTTTTACAACATATTTACATAAAAATGTACATTTTTGATCTCTTTTCATAATCTGTCTTGAAACCAAGATTTGATTTACTTAGGCTGCTTACACATGATCAGCGCTAAATTTGCACCATGTTAAGTGACTTGCATGTCACCTCACTGCCTACACGCTGCTCCTTGCTCAGTGGCTAACTGTAAACTACATGTAAACCTAACACACATCAAGAAGTGGTGCTTCCTTTGGCTAACGGCGCTTCTAACCCATAGCTTTGACACCCAAAGCTAAGGGTTGTCTTTAGATGTATATAGCTAAACCATAGCTATATCCAAAACTGACAGTTAGCGACAAATCTAGCATAACATTTCAATTACAAGCATAGAGTATATAGTCCTACAGTATATACATATTGTGTGTGTGTGTGTGTGTATACTTTTTTTTTCCCTCCCCACCATTTATTCACCTTTTGGCTTAGATCATTGTATGATTTGTCTTGTGTTACTGCTCTACCTGATACGTTTCTCCTCCATCATTATATCGCTTCTACTTAGATCACATAGCTATTCTCTCATTGGTTGCAAGTTGGAAAGGTCAGATGGGTAAAAGTTGAATTTGGTTGAACTTTGAGCGCAGTGGCAAAGCGGAGAATCCACTCAACTCAATAAAAAAGAAAGGGCCACCCAGTGCAGCTTTGATTTACTGCTGCTGCTAGAGTGTGCAGGTCCTACCTCTCCTTGGGTTTACATTAATCTATGGTTAATCAAATGGACATTCCACTGACACACTGACGTGTCACACTTAAATGGCAAAATGCTACGAAGGTAAAATCACAACTCATCAGCAGAATCCTAATGTACCTTCTGTCTCATCTTATTAACATATCAGCAGTGAGATTCTGCTTGCTGATTCTGCTCTATCACATTATGTTGCCCCCACCCCCCAATCCACCCTGCCTCGTGTGTTTTTCCTTCCTGTCTAATTAGGTTACAGAAGCACGGGGTCATCGAGGAGTTGTAAAATAGAATGATTAAATCCTTGAAGGTCATGTGTGTCACAGCTAGGAGTGAATGATTTGTGAAGAAAAGTCAACCTGCGGCAGCACCTGCACGTTCTGCTGTAATCTCCAACACACATTATCATCTAAGCATCAGTTGCATGATTGCCTCCTTTTATCAACACCATTTTATCGGCTGGGTTCGTTGGCAGCCTAATTTATGTTCACTGACTTATTGTCCATCAGAATTTACGGTTTAATACGCTTCTAAATAATCCCCCTTGTGTCCACGGAGCCAAAGAAGGTTATGGAATGTCACTGCATGGCCATTGATACTGATGCAGCTTAGGTGATGGCAGGCAAATGCCTCCTGCCCCTTCAATATCTCAGCTAAACAATTTCTCAGGAGGCATCTCTGCTAGAGGTGTCATCTCTGTTGGGTGAGCTTGTGACTCATCCTCCTTCTATTTCCTCTATCCTGGTGGCCACAATCTAAGCTCAGCTCACTGCTTCAATCTATAATAGTTCTTTGGTCTGCTTTCTGTACATACTAGCAGCCACAGCAACTCCCTCTCCTCCCAACATCCTCAAACCGAGCTGCAAGCTAGACTTCCATTATCTTTTCTATCTGGCCTGCCACAGTGCCATCTCTCTCTCTCTCTCTCTCTCTCTCTCTCTCCAGAGGGTAATTTATCTATACCACCCTGACAATCCTGCAGTATACGTTATGCCCATTTACAACCAGCTGATACACCTTTGACCGTTTCACTTCACCTTAATAAAGTCCTCCAATGACCAGCAGCTGCCCACCACATAACTTTTACTACATGTTAAAGGGTCAAAGCCCTAAAATCCCTGCAAACCTCTGAGTCCCTCTGAATATTTACAGTTGTTTGATGCTGACATAGTTATTGTTTTAAGTCCACTTTGTGGGCTTCCAGTGACATTGCAATATCTTACATTTTTTTGCTGGTATAACTTCCTGTAATTCTTATAGTATAGGTTTTACTTCTTTCTTTTTGGTTTTTATGACAAACAAAAACTATCTTTACTAGTTATTGAAACCTGCAATAAATATAATTTAATTGGATCAAATGACTGAGTACAATTCAGTTCCACACCTAATTATTTATTTATTTATTTTTGCATCAAAGAAGCTTAGATAAGCAACTGTACACAACATGTACAACATGACACTGCAAAGAGCTGTTAAAGTAAATGAGTGGGTGGAGAAGAAATTGAACATTTAGCAAAATTAAGAAGCAAGTATTTTTCTCAGAACCAAAAAGGCGATAGTCAGAAACAGACTTGTATGGGATCTTCATGTTGCTCTGTGTCTGCTGGGCGTAGAAGTAAGCAGCCAGTCGCCATAACAACTTAATAAACTGATGATACATCAAGGCTATATGAGCTTATGTTGGAGTCTTCCTGCCACCTAGTGGTCAAAACCAACCTTTTGTGCACATTCCAATAAAAAAAGAATAGCTGTTAGACAAAGAAGCTGTCTAACAGCTAACACCTGGATTTAAGTCTTATTTCCTAAATTCAAGTGTTTTCATTCCACTTATTTTTTTTTATGGTTATTTACCTTTACATAATAGTTTTTTGTTTGCAGCTTTTATGACTTGTGAATATTGATATATTGACATGTCTGTTAGACTTCATTGCTAATTTTTGAACATTAGGAGGATTACCCAATGAGCACTGACACAACAACAAGTTTGAAACTTGATGACATGAGGTGGATTTTGAAAGCCTAAATGAAAATGCAGGCAATTCGCATTAACTCCAAAATTCTCATAAAAGATGTATGTGCTTGGCAGAAGTAGATTAGCTGATGTTTCGCATAAGACAAAATGTGATTAAAGCTGATAAAGAGTTTATTCGCATTTAATGAGGACACGATGTGCACTGCCTGGTGAGCATACGTGCGCACGCACACACACACCTCAGAAGAGCAGGCCTATACTTTGGGAACATGATGTGCTACGTAATTGCACAGCGTTATTTGTTGAGCCTTTGCCTGGTCAGGTGACTTGATGTACCGGCTTATTAGTTTTTCATGAATGGCTTGACACACTACGTAACCCATTGTTTTACTCGCATCAAAAGTTTCATCCACCACGCAGTACTTGGCAGATGTAGCGAGCTTATAGAGCAACATAACGTTGTGCTGTCCGGCATCTGTTGGCTGCATTTAATAAGGCCATGTCTAACTGCTTACGGGCTGTAATAAGTATTCTTCCCAAACCAAGGGTTTCATTTAAACTCTCCATTGGTGTGTGTTTTGCTGTGGACATTTGTTTATGTAGAACTAAATCACCCTCCAAGATCATTTGCATAACATAGTTGATGGAAACACACATCAATTTGCATTTTCTTTAATTGAATATTCAGAAATGTGCATTAAATATTCGAAACATCTGGATGGAAACCCACCTACTGATGACTTACTTGAGTCATTTAATGGTAATGTCACAGTCTAAAGAAAGAGCCAAGACCAGACTTAATCAGAGCACTCTCATCTCACGCTGGTTGATGTTCATTAGAAGTTTTGCAAATGCAGTAGTTAATGAGTGCATGTTGAAATAATGTCAGCAGATACTGTAGATACAACTAGACTGAGCTAATAAAGTAGTTTTTTTAAAGTTTGCCATTTAAGTTTCAAGTTCCTAGAGAAACATTTTTGCTTCCCGACAAATAATGGATCCATGTGCACGGTAAGAGAGACATTATGTTTTATTTGAGCCTCTTTATTTGTTAGTCCTGCACATTTCACACCAAATTCTTCTGAGGAAAAATAAACTCCCAGTAAACTCAAAGCAACACAAACACCAAACAACTCTCACAGTGATAGGCTTGTTAGACTTCAGCCGTTATACTTTGCCATAAAAATTAATTAGTCTTTTAAATATTTAAAGGTTTTCCACATAAGGGTTTTTAACAAAACTTAAAACGCCCATTTTGATGTGCTCTACATTTCTTGAATCCTTCTACAAACTGCAGACTTCTGAGTGAAAGAGGGATCTCTAATACAGTAATTATGGATTGGGGGAAGACTGGGCCAATGAAATTAAAAATTCATTTTAATAATTAATAATTATTGGATGATTCAAACAGCTGCTCTGTTCATTTCTGACTTGTTTTTTTCTCTGTGTTTCCATTATTTATTAACTGCACAGTTTTCCTACAGAATGAAAGTTAGATATTGACCATTCGTGTCTTATTTATCATCTCCCTTTACTAGTTTAGCATCCCTCAATTGCATATACATATATATATATATATATATATGCTTTTATCATATTATTAAGTTATTTGCCTATAGCTAATCATTTTGGTATTTGTAGTCTATCTTATTTTATTAATTGTTAATTATATTTTATCTTCGATGCCCAGGAGAAAGTTCCTGGTTTGCAATGATCATTCCTACTCGCCATACTACTGCTGCTGCTGCAGCGTTAGCTCACCAAAGCACAACAAATGTAAGAAATGGGGGACAAAATCTACAATTTTCACAAAAACATGTTCAAACATTTAGCCAAAGCTAATGAGCTGCTTCCACTGCGTTAAGCTTCGAGACACTAGAAGACTGTTACGCAGTAATGAGTCTGTGTTTCACTCTGTTCACAAGCCTTCACTCCTAAGCTTCTCATCCTGAAGTAACCACCTGATCTCCTCACCTGTTCCCAGTCCCCTGATGCCCACACCTGCTTTCCATCTCATCATCGCTGTGATAATTATACAGTAGTGCTCTGTTTAGCTTGGTTCCACGTCAGATTGTGCTGTGCATCTTGACATTGTCATGTTTTTAACAACACCTAACACCTGTTACCCTGTTTACCTTCCAGCTTGGTTAGTTTATCCTAACCTTTGCCTGTTTCATCTGTTTTGAGATTGTTAGTCTTTTGGAATCTGTTTTGCCTGTTTACCAGCCAGCATGTACCTTTGCTGTGTATTCTGACCTCTGCCTGTGTTCCCAGTATTTGGGTTATCGGCCCTAGTCCTCTGGATCTGTTTGCCTAGGTACCTGATTGACTGAGTTTATTGTTTTTTGATCTCAGACTGTATTTGTCAATTTTATGATTATCGGCCTTTTTTTTTTATCTGTCTGCCTGCAAGTTTTCCCTTAACGTCCGCCTTAGCTGTCTTATTGCCACAATTCCTATTAAAGACTGTTATGCACCTGTCTGCCTGCACTTGAGTTCCCACCCTAAGCCACCTCCGTGACACTTTACTATGCCCCCTGGTGGATATCGTATTTATTCCTCCAGACTGATATATGCAAGACCACTAGAGTAACAACTGTGTGTAAAACTGATTATAATCCTGACCTTACCTGCCAGCCTTTTACGCATAGCTTTACTGAGATGACCATAATTTTTTACCTGATCTTGAGGGAATATCTAGTTGAAAAGAATCAGGAGTAAAAACTTTATAGATATTGATATGACATTCAATATCAATGCCACTTGTAAACGCACAGTATTTCAATACTATTACACCTATTTATCACTTCCCTGGGCAATACCACATCACATCCTCCATATGCAATGTATATGGTATAGGTGTATATGACTGTATATGTATATATTTGGCTTGATTAGATACTTTTCCCTTTACTTAATTGTATTGGAAGCACAGAGAGCTCGAAGCACACAAATTTCACTGCCTACAGTGTCGCCACCCACTGTATTGTGCATGTGACAATAAAAAAAAATCTTGAATCTTGAGATATTTTAATTATGAATGTTCAGTCTGATACATTGAAGAACATTTAGAGCATTACATGTGCTCCAAAGCAGATTCTGCAGAGTATCTACATGTGGACATTATTCATAGATAGGAGATAACGTTGGAGTTATTTATTCCTGTCTTGTGCACTTACATTACCTTTAGACGGCTTTGTTTTAATAATTCAAACATTTTGCTTATGGCAGTGATATTTGTATGGCAGACTTTTCAAAAAGGTTTACAGTAATGAATTAAATGCAAACCCTCTCTTCTGTACACTTTAATCGAATGGCTATATTTCTGTGAAGTCATAGTCAACTATTATCAAAGTAATTTAGTGAAATGAAGAACAAAAGCTTCATAGTGAGTGATGGATGATGCACTTCTGAATGTCAAATGTATCTGTAAGCAGGATATTTGCTGACGTATCAAAGTGACATCAGGTTATTAGCTTGAGATTCTTTAAGAGTAAAAGGTAATTAGGTTTTCCTTCCATCTTAAAGGTATAGTTCACTTTTTACATATAGTAGTAAAAGCTTCTCACTACCAGTGGATTCTTTGATGATAGATTCCCAGCTATGCCTCAGTTTAACCTGAAACCTGCATATTTGCTGACATTTCTGACCCCAAAAGTATAACGGCATTACACAACACCAACGCAATTGTCTCTGTCCTCCTTTACTCAAGATGCCGCAGCACTAATTGTAACATATCCCTCAAATGTGAGGCTCCGTCTAATCTTTCAGAACCCAGCTGAGTAACGTCCTCAGCAAACGACTCAGTGCTTAGTCACAACTGTGTAGGCACAGCCACTGTTATGCCAGCAGCATCCTGTGAGAAAATTATGATGCCAATTTTTCCTCATTAAGTTGAAAAATATCACAGTCATCCAAACAGCAGCAAACAACAGCCCTGCCAACACAAAAGCAGCATTACAAATGTTATCAAGAAAGACCCACTTGCATTGTAATAAACATGAGAAATACTCATAAAACTTGAATAGACAGCACATAACAGGGGGGACCAAGTCATTGTTGTAAGTCGCTATTCTTAAGTCTGTACTGGAGTCACAAGTTAAAGGACAATGTAAATTTAAGACTTGTTTTTCTGCTTTCCAGACTGCCATTGGTTTCAGTTCATTCCAGCACACTATTTACATAAAAATTTTATGCATAGCGCTTGAGATAAGTAACTAACACTCTAAGTTTTTTGTTGAAGTAACTTTATTTAACCAATCCAGCACAGAGCTGCACAGATAACAGTGTATGTATCCAACAAGAAATGTAGTCCCAAGAGAAATTTTACTGAGAAATTAAAACGATCGTGCCTTCCACAGTTGTGCAGAAGTGTTGGAAGGCGAAATGTTGAATTTGCCTGAATATTTAATTTTGAAAGATTAGAAGATTTGGAAAAATAACAGGAAAACTAAACTACAGTTTTATGTTTTGGAAATTGGTTGGCAGTAATGTAACATATATTGTAGACCATTTGCTGTAGGCTGGTTGTAGTTGAAGCACAGGGAGGCCACAGCCAAAATGGTGGACGGAGGTAAGCTAAAGTGCAGCAGACAGGACATGTTTAGAAATCACTTTTCTGTTTTAAATTGCCTGCATTCATCATCTGTTACTTAGTTGCCTGTGGAGGCTTTTTTGATGGCAGCAAACTCAGCCTCAGGCTAGATGCAATTTTAAGGTAGACAGCCCATCAGTATGAGTGACAAGTGTTGAAAAGGGAGCTTGACCAACAGTAGGGGAGAAGACAAACAATACGCCTCCTGCTGCAAGGTGAACCGTTGCATAACAATGATTGTTTTGAAGGCAAACTAAGAATAAAGTTTCCTGTCGCCAACAAAGATTTTACAAAAGTAATTCTTTAACAGATCAATCCTGCCTGTTGCATAAGTGCTCAGCTGCTATTGTGAAATCTCAAGAAACTGCTTTCAAGTTTAAATATTAAAATGACTATCCATAATTCACATTTACATTTAATAATCCACTGTCCTCTGAACAGCCGACTCTTGCATACAACACCTGGGTTCCCTGTTGGGTCCATTAAAAGTTACTGGCAGTCCAGCAGTGACCTGAATATTTCAAAGATCATCATGTAGCTGGAAGTCACAGCCCCAATCCTCCGCCTGGCTCACGTCTCACAGCTAATGTTAATCCTTACTCAACTGTGCATGAGCAAGATAGTGAAACCCTCCCTGTACAGCGGCTCCACAAATAGCAACTCTGCACTCACACCCATAAAATCCATACATGCATGTCTAAGGGATGTATATATATGAAATGTGGAAGCAGCTTCGTGATTAAACTGGCTGTAATGTGATGTAGTGCTCTGAGAAAATAAGTGGCGGATGTGTTTTGACTGAGCAAAGGATAATTGCAAATGTTAAGCAAAGTTGTTCAAGGATGTTAAATGTTTCTTGGAGCTAATGTGCGTGGCCTTGGAAAATCTGTGTGTAGAAAGTTGAGTAACGGTTCGATCAATTTAAAAGTCTCCAGAATAACATTGTGACTTCTCTGTGGAGGAATTTGCCAGAGCTTGTGCAGGGCATCCAGCGTTTGTGTGACAGCACATTTTTAGTTGAAAAGTTTTCATTAAGGGTTTATCTGAGGGAAACAAAACTGAGCAAGACTGTTTAGAAGATGCAAAGACCTTAAAGGACCATACCACCCATTTTGCATGTTTGAGCCTAATATATTCAATTTTCATACATGTAACATTACTGACAATCATTTCCCAAAGCGTACTACTGGATCGGTGAATTAAAAAAACAAAAAAAAAAATCCTACCTTCCAGACCGCCACTGGTTTCAGTTCATTCTGGTATGCTATTAAAGCCAACTTGTTGATACTTGAAATGTTCTTGGAATAAGTAATCCATCATCATGAACAAGACATGCGTTCAGGTTTTTTTTTTTTTTTTTNGTTTTTTTTTTTTTTTTTTCAAAATTACTTAATTTTAGTGTTTAAGTGCAATAAAAAGCGTGGAGTGAAAATGAAAATGCTTCCTGTTGTCAGTTCTTCACTACAGCATTTGAACACACTACTAGGAAGCATCAGCTCAAACGTGCAAAATGGCCAGTATGGTCCTTTAAACTTGTGTGATAACCATTTAACATGTTTACTACAGCAATATCACAGCATTTACTTGTTTCTTTTGCTTCGTTAGTTGTTTTTAGAAAGTGATCTTTAAATCTAATATCGGTCACTGTCCAGACAAGAGAATCAATAGTTGATGAGCATTCATTTTCTGTACCTGTTTGTTCTTCCTGTGCTCTAACATGCCTTCCATGAAAAATACATTTGTTTCCTCCCTCCGTTGCCATCCGAGCCGAAGGTCGAGCTGTGAATTTACTGCAGCCGTTTGTCTTGCTTGCTTGGCACAAGCTACTTTGTCAGTGTTAATGTGGTAAGTGTGGAGGTGCATCCAGCAGCCTTCCCACTTTATTAACATTCAAGAGCACAAAACAAAAAAAATATATAAATATATATATGGCGATTTGAATGAATGCAGCATTCATTCAGATTTTTGGCAATGCGTTGAGGGTGGTGTGGAGAGGTGGGTGGCTGTAGATTGACTTGGGTGACTGCCCCCACACAAACATGTGGCTTTGAGAAGAGGAGAACATCTTTTGTTTTCTCCAAAAGTCATTAGTACATAATCATGCTAAATCATGAATCATGCTAAATCTGAGTCCTCTTCCAAAAGCAGCAGAAGATCATACAAAATCAGAAATTGAATAAAGTAATATACAATATAGTAATTACAGTGCATGAAGTGGCATTAATATTTCAAAATATCTTAGACATGAAGAAAATATTACATGTTAATTAACAGAATAAAGAATTTGAATCATCAGTTGTTCAGCCTTCTGGTTTGGGACTGAACCTGTAACTGTAATACAAATGTGGTTAAATAATAATGTACATTTTACTTGCATGTGGTTTATAAATATACTATCTGACACTAAACAAAATAAAATACACTCATATCTCCAAGATATAGATCACAAATAAACATCAATTGGAATGCATGAAAATGTGCTTTGCAGGGCACAATAGAGGTTCAGCGGTCACTTTTATAGAGCTCTTTGATTCTAAACACATTTACACTAAGTGGCCAGAAAAATAAAAGCGCTGGAGACTCTAAGGCAGCTTTTATATATTGCAATAAAATGCAATCTCTTTACATTGTCTGAATAACGACATGAAATCACAGGACTTGTATTAACATGCATTTGCAATCTGGATTCTGCCTGCCTTGATCAAACCTGAGATCTCGCTCCATGGAGGAGTGTCATCCATTTTCCAGATATTAACATTTTTTTGCGGGGGCTGCCTCTGTCTGTGTTCCAGATGCAGGTACCCATTACTAAGTCCCAATACAGCTTTATTAACAACAACACAGGGAGTCAGGAAGATGAGCATTTACACCTTTCTAGTTGTGACTGAGATCCACAGATGACATCCATATGTCACCTCGCAGATCGCATCGCATTCCAATCTTAATGTGTTCTATGCACATTTACACCCCACATTAAAGGGCCATACCACCCATTTTGCATGTTTGAGCCTAATATATTAAATTTTCATACACGTAAGGTTACTGACAATCATTTCCTATAGGATACTACTGGAATGGTGAATTAAAAAAATGTTGTCCTACCTTCCAGACCGCCATTGGTTTCAGTTCGTTCTGGTACGCTATTAAAGTCAACTTGTTGATACTTGAAACGTTCTTGAGATAGGTAATCCGTCATCGTGAACAAGATGTACAGTATATTCAGGTTTTTTCAAAGTTACGTAATTTTAGTGTTTAAGCACAATAAAAAGCGTGGAGCAAATGCATGTCTCCACCGGGGAATATAGTCCCAAAAGAAGACCTGCGTTTATCAAAAAATTTAAATGACCTTGACTTCATAAGGCTGCGTAACTATTAGCAAGCAAAACATCGATTTTTAAGGTGGGTGTATTGCTTGAATATTTGATTTTGAAAGATTAACAGATTTTGCAAATATCAGGAAAGCTGAAATACGGTTTTATCCTTTCAAAAATGGTTGTCAGTAACCTTACGTGTATGAAAGTTTAATATGCTAGGCTCAAACATGCAAAATGGTGCTATGGTCCTTTAACAGTCCCTATCTGGATATGGATCATATGTTTATGCAAGATGTAAATGTGTCCTAAAATCTTAATGCAAACTTTTGTCGACTCTGACCTGTCCATGATTCCCTCTTCCCTCTGCATTGTGGTACAGTTTTAAGCTCTGTCTTGACCTTTAATAAGAGGAACCAGAGCATATAGAACATACATTTAAGATGCAACAGACATTGTTCCATAAACTAAGTGCAGCCGCAGCTGAAGGACAATTGATCTGTAATTGATCTATAAAAGGAGACAGTTATTTTGTACTGATTTTTTACACACACCCACAGAGAAAATTTGAGTAATGTGCCTCCCACAATGCGAAGCAAATCAAATCTATACACTCCGTATGCCGTTTGTCGTTTACAGAAGAGTGGACGTGTGATGAAGATAAAAGATAGAACGGCTCTGTGGGATTTGATCCTCATGTCCTTCAGACAACAAACTCTTCTGCTATATGAACTCATTGCATCTCATGAGACCACACATGCCAAAGGAGACATATTATCCTTTTTGTTAGTTTTTCTCTTGTTAGTGTAATATAGTGTGTGCTGAACATTGTCAAATCTGCCAAACTTGAGCTTCACATCTACAGAAATGCATCCATTTAGATAAACCTGAAGTCCTTGAACTCTGAACGCTTGGGTTTTGATTAGTCCTTTACTTCCTTAACATATTTACATCACCATGTAAAATGATTTTACCTGCGTACACACCTGGTTAGACACACACACACACACACACACACGAAGTATGAGGCTAATAAGTGAGGGTTTGGCCAGCATTAGTGTTTCACAGTCTGTGGGTGTTTCAGCTCAGGCCTGATGCAGGTGGCCAATCAGAACAGAGCAGGCTTTCGGGAAGGGGCGCCTTAAAGAGATGGTGTCTTAAAGTGGACTGTTGTCACTCAGTGTGCATAGTGGTGCTGTAGCAAGGGAGAGAAGTAGATTTGTTTGTTTGTTTGTTTTTTGTTTGCACTTTAAATGTTTCAAAATAGATGAAAATAAATGAAAATAAGAGCATGGTCCACTTTAAAACACAGACAAGTTCATGATTGAGTCAAAATAAAGACCAAAGCCAGTTAAGACTGACCTGAAGAGCAATAATTGGACACCATGAAAATAATATAAAGTTATTATGTTAATGGTATACTAGAATTACAGTTTTTGTTGAAAATGCATAGTCACAAAGTTGCAATGTAGCATACTTCAGCAGAAAATATCATCTCAACTTCATCTTCACTTTCAGTATAAGGATGGATGTTTTCTTTCAGTGGAATAGATTATTTATATAAAAAAAAATAACACCAGCCAAAGTGTCATCTACAGCCTGAAGCTGACGCTGTAACTTTATACATAAGCTGACAACAAAGACAAATAATGCAGGAAACGGCAATCTTAATGTGACAGACTGGTTTGTGCCACAGAATCTCTGACCAGATTCTGCAGTTTGAGGGTTTAGAAAATCCTGGGCAGCCGGTTTGTGTTAAATTATGCAGGCAGTCACTGGTGAAAGGGAGATTATGCGGAGGAGAGTAAACAGATTACAAGAGAATAACCTATTTTGAGAATGTAGTTCATATTTTATTGTGGCACCTGTGACAATACTTGTATTTATTAAACCACCTGACCAAAAGCCCTCGCATCTCTGGCTGCGTTCACACTAGCCTAGCTGGTAAAAATCCTCCTCCAGGTTCACAGACTTGTCAAGGGCAACACTTCTGCTTCTCTTATTCTAATGTCTATGGAAAAAAACACATCTCTGATTCGTGGTGATGGAGAAAGAGGAAAACAGAGCAATAGATACAGAAGGATATTTCTCATTTGGAAAGATATCTTTTGCTGACTATTATGACTATTTTGTCCTTTAGTGTAATGAAAATGACTGAGCTTACGAAGCATAGAGAGTCATGGAGTTCGTGAGGAGGATATTAAAAGACTATACTGGTGATTTTGCATGTTTAAGCCCAAGAAATACCAGCCACATGCACGTTGGGTTACTGAGAACCATTTCCCAAAACATAAAATCAGATTTTGTTTTTCCTGTTATTTTGTCAAATCCCCTAATCTTTCAGAATACACCTTTAGTGTTTGAGCTGTGTACATTTGAATAGCGAAGAGACAGTCATTTTTAATTTCTTGTTAAACCCCTGTCTTCTCTTGGGACTATATTTCCTGACTTTATATTTTTAACGTCTCTACAAGTTGATTTTAATAGCGTATTGGGATGAACTGAAACCAATGGCAGTTTGAAAGGTAGGAAAAACAATACTTATGTATATTTCCACTCCAGCTGTATGTTTTTGGAAGTGGTTGTCAGTAACGTAATGTGTATGCAATTGGGCTCAAACATGCAAACCCAGCAGTGTGACAGGTTTCCTTATTTGGGGATTGTGTATTGATCTGCAGCTTTTCCTCTCGGCTGTGTATTCTATCCTATACAGAGCTATAATTATATCCACACTGTTCATAACTGCACAGGGAATTTGTTTCCAATGCATCACTCCTGCGCTGAAAATAACCAGCCTGGAATGTTACGGCCACACTCGTGATAAATTGCACCCCTTCAGCAATTAAGGAGTCTCTAATAGTAACCAGAGTGAAAAATCTTCCTCAATTTTCTTTTTGTAAGTCAGGTTAATTAAAGGATATTTGCTGATTTTTAATTAAAGAATGAAATATACTCAAGTGATCCAACAACACTTAAATTATTTCATGAATACCCATAGCCACATAAAGAACAGAAAAGCCTTTATCTTGTACACAATACTTTATCAAAGAATCACATATAAAAACACACTTTTCTTCATGACAAAGTGTTGATTTAAATTTTTTTTCATTCTCTGTTACCTTGAATCCCCAGTTGCTCCCTCTGACTGACAATTAAAGCCCTCATCTACTGAGAACAACACTCGAGCAAACGAAATGCACACACCACAGCACACAAACCCTTAAATTGAAGATTAGAATGCAATACACACAAATCAAAAATATACTCTCTAATCTTGCGGTTACTTTTGTTCTTTTTTTTCCAATTAGAAAAAACAGTTAGCTGAATTCACTGGGGGAAAATGCTTAAACAAAGTCACAACTAAGACTGTATTTTGCACCATGACAGCTTTGGATACAGCACTGCAGTGTCAAGTATGCCTTTGATCATCAGTGGAGATCATCATCATCTCCTATTTGTTCATATATGTGTTCGCACGCCTGTGTGGGTGTGGAACATTGTGCCCTGCCAGTGTCCTGAGGGTCATATATACCAATATTGACATTTCCATGATTTGGCTCGTCTCCGTGTCATGTGTGTTCGCAGGTTGTCACCTCAGGAAGGGGCGTCTGGTCCTGCATGACCACTTGAGGAGGGGTGGGGGCGGGGCGAGCGTGAGCCACTGAGTTTTTCTGTAGCTCGACCCCAAAGGCAGGGGGGGCGTTCTGCAACTGTCTCCTGTACTGCACAAAGCTGCAGGTCTTTAGGATAATGGCCAGGATGTTTTTTCCTATCAGGATCCCGGATACCCTGGCGTCCCTGTAAAGTAGCATGTTCCCACCCCGGATAAAAAGGGTGATGATGTTGATGGTCACCAGGCTAAGGATGGGGTACAGAAGCATCTTGTGGGGTACAATGTTAATGCCCTGCATGCTGATCTCACTCAAGGATACACAGGGCAGAACCAGCAGCAGGATATAGCAGTAAAAGAACATCAAGCCCTCCGCCCACAGAGGTAGCCCCTTCTTCTGAGGCTCCCACAGGTTGGCTTGAATGTCCAATATGTCCAGCAAGTCCACCACCACCCAGAAGAGACGGTTGCGGATCTCCTCTCGCTTCTTGAAAGCGCGTACGTATTCCATGTGGTCGATAGCTACCAGAACCACAAACAGCACTGGGATGCAGATGGACAGCAGTAATGTTAGCGCCTTCCTGGCCAGAGCATCGAGGCTCTTCCTGTCTGCCTTGTAGTTTTGATACACAAAGTAGACCTTGATCTCCAGCACAAAGATGTAAAGAAACCAAAGGATCATGGCATAGCCACGTTTGGCTGTGCGCACCTCAGCACCCACCCACACAGCCACGTAACGCAATATGATAAGGAAGCAAATATCTCCCACCATCACCATGATGCAGATCCCAATCTTGCGGGGACCATGGTTCTGCTCCACCAGGTAGGCATCAATCAGTGCCATGCTGCTCATGATCAGAATGGTGGACAGGCACACGTGGGGCTTATTGGTGGGAGGCGGGGGTACCATCCTTGCCTGGGTGAGAGGGGGAGGGGAGTGAGGCTCTGGGTAGTGGTGTTGAATCGGGAGTGCAGAGGGTCCTCCGTTTGTCCAGTGAGGAGGCAGATCAGATAGCGCTGCTAGACAGCGGTGTTCCTCTCCATTGCTTCTGCCTTGGCCAGTTTCCAGGATGCATTAATAGGATTCACACAGATCACTTCAATCTGCGCTTGTGCCCAAACCACCTGCCGGTAGACAGTTACCCCTCATTTAATAAATTATACTTGTTGGTAAATGGTCTGTAAACATTCAAGCTCACTATTCCTTACATATGTTCTAAATGGAACAGCAGCATTTACTTAGGTAAATATCACCAGTGCTTACAATTTATGTTCTTAAGAGAGAGAAATAAAAGCTACTGCAGTGTGTTATCATTCTAGATTCACTTTTGACACCCTTCTATTCATATAAGCTTAAGCTTTAGGGATAAAACACAGATGAATACTCACTTGTGTCCCTCTTTGTACTTTATCCTAATGACTGGCAACAAGCGATCATCCATGAGACTGCACAGCGAGATCACAAAGCCCATCTGTAATCCCCACGAAGGGAGAGGAGCAAACGCCGGAGATCCTCTCCTCTTCTGACATTCGTAAATCCAACAGTCATGGGTAGATTTTTTTCAAACGAAAAAGAAATCCCAAAATATTGCTATCATAATCCAGTTACTGCTCAGACTGAGTCAGAATAAGCATCTTAATGGTCACAAAGACGGTTTTCAATTTCAGCAACTAAGAGTAGAGCTTATTTTGTGCCATGCTTCGAGATTTTTAAACCCAAACTCCAAGTGAGAAACACCAAGCGGAAAAGTTATTTCTCTGCATTATGTCCAGTTTAAAACAGAACCATGTTTTCCTCTCCAGAAGTTTTCCTCTTCATCATCCAGCATCCGTGCACAAGAAGATGTAACACTGTGCAGTGTCTGTTGTGTGTTCTACTGTGTCTCAGCTTGTGTATGTAAGTTTGTGTGTTTCAAGAGAGCTGTAATGACTCTTTTGAATGCAGCGTGTCTGATTGACTGTCCTTCTCCACTCAGATGTGCGTGTATTTGTGTGTGTGTGTGTGTGTGTGTGCAGATTTTCAGCTGTCTCCACGGTTTGTTGTCGGTGGAAAATGCTGTCCCCCCCTCTAGTGAGATCCTGGTTGCTGTGCCGTTTCTGTCCCTTGCCTCTTGTTTGCCAGGGATCAGCAGATCCAGTGGATTCCACTGCTTCCCCTCAGCATAGTCTGCTAGAACCACCAGCGATCTGATACTCCAGTGCCATCTGTCTCTCCCCGTCTGTCTCTCTGCACTTTCAGGGAAGTCAGAGACACTCCTGGTGTTTTCAGAGACTCCTGGGATTTTTTTCTCTCTCTCTCTCACGTCTACCCTCCTCTTCCTTCTCCTTCTCCCTCTTCTGCTCAAGTAAAGGCACTTGCTGTGTGGAGGTGACGCTCAGCAGACCACAGCTGCAGAGAGAGAGAGAGAGAGAGACTTCTCCTGGGGGTGGAGAAAGGAGGAGGGAGGGAAGACGAGNTGCAGAGAGAGAGAGAGAGAGAGACTTCTCCTGGGGGTGGAGAAAGGAGGAGGGAGGGAAGACGAGCCAGCCTTTTGCAGCTAAGCTGAATGCACAACTTCTCTCTCTCTCTCTCTCTCTCTCTCTCTCTCTCTCTCTCTCTCTGTCTCTCTCTCTCTCACCCTCACTCTGTTTTTCTCTCGCACATCCCTCTTTTCACATTGTATCTTCTGCTGATATCCTATTTTCTCAGATTATTTCCTTTTGGCTCCCAGAATGCTCTACTTTCCCTCTTTCTATGAGAAGCTTATTAGGGTACCATGAATTTTCTCTCTATCAGGTTGTAGGTGCAGAGATGAAAAGTGATCCTCGAGAGGAGAAAAAGGGAGGGAGATGAGGAGATGCTCTCCAGTCAGGGAAGGTGAAAGCCAGCTTCCCAGCAGGCTGTGTCTGCAATCCAGGGAGACATGGGGTGGGGAGGAGGCATGCAGTTGCTCCTCCTGACAGAGAGCCTTTCTATTGATCCACTGACAGAGCAGTGAATCAGGAGCCTGAGATGAGGCTCAAGACCAAAAGATATGAGGGGTAAAGGGAGATGAGGGGGTACAGATGTGAGGAGAGGGTATGAGCGAGAGAAGAAAAAAGAGAGATGAGGGTGCAGAGTGACATATGAAAAGAGAAAAAAAGACAGGAGGAGATGTGCAGGGTGGGAATAAATGTCAGGGAAAAATGTTTTATTCTCTGAGATGTAATAATGCCTTGACAGGAATATATTTATGCAAAAATTTCTAAAGGTGAGAGAGGATTGGTGCATTTTCTGTGTACTAACACACCAGCTCTGTTTATCCTGCTGGGCCAATTAGTGATAATCTCTTCTCAGAGGAACCAAACTGTTTTCATTACGATGAAGCCATTTAATGCCTAGATCAAACTGTAATTACCAAAGAGTCAAAAATATTGGTTATCTATCAAACCTAACTGCACTTTCCATTGAGTCACGTAAAAACAGCTGAATGTAACTGCAGTCAGTCATGCAGATTTTGAGATTTTGTTGCATTAATGAATTGATGTGATTAGAGAATCAGCCGACGGAGGCTGACAGCTGCTATCATGGCTGTTTTACAGCTTCTATCATGCTGTCATCATGCAAGTATATGACGGCTTCATGTATGAAAAATGGAGACAAGTGAAACTGTTTTCTTATTGACTCTTTCCTCTGGATTTATCGGCTGTAATTGAGCCACGACAACTCAAATGATTAATTATATCTTCCTGTTCCAAATTGTAAAGAGGTTCTTCCACAATGTCTGCACTGGACTTTGGCGGTCTTTATAAAGTACATGGCAGGCTACAATTTGGTACTCAATTGAGATAAGGTGCTGTTGGTGAATTGTAACTGCAACACATTTAATAGATTGTTAGAGAAAGCTGCCAAGACGGCCCAGCAGTTAGAAAAATCTTTGTGTAATGAAAGGTCACGGGTCTGATGGCCATGACAGGCAGTGTGCCCATTGCCATTCATGTGTCCTTGAGCCAAACACTAAACCACATCATGCTCGCTTATTCACTCAAAGTCATTCTAGGTAACGGCATCAGCTAAATGCTCAAATTGTGAATGTAAACGAGTGGATGTCTTGTCTGCTCCACCAGAGAACAGCCTTATGATCTTAAAAGTATCACTCCTCTAAAATCACTGAGAGACTGATTCAGCCTCTGTATAATTTCCATTTGTTATTCCTCCAGCATAATGTCTACTGATTTATAATTTATAGCGTCATTTACATGCTTTTTGTGATATACAGAGGAGTGCAGGACTACATAACCTTTCCATTATAAAGGGCAGTTAAGCTGGACTTGGATGTCAATGTGAATATCTTCATTAATATATGGAGCTCAGGGTCTTCAGCTGAGGTCACCATGGGTGTAATGTTTTGGGCCTGATCCAAAATAAACGATGAAAAGAGACCCAACCTAAGGGACCCAAGGATAATTAGCCCCGATCCAAACTGCAATCGACCCAAATCGACCCAAACAGAGAGAGAACACCAACACTGGAAGTAGCATGATGTGCGACCAATTAACAAAGCTTCTCTTTCAACTTGTTCTGCATATCAGGAACATACAAACTTTTTCCCTGCACTTTGGTTCTCGCTCTCCATCTGGTCTCAAACAGCTTGTTTTCTCCTGTGCAACACTGATCAGAGCTGATGCGGAGCTCACTTGAAAGCACACAAGTAGAAGACCTGTTGGGCGAATTCATAAAGCACAGTGCCAGACTTAACCTGCCGATAAGGGCAAATGTCATCACACAACCATGTTTCTTCATTCATTCAACATGTTACTTGTATCTTTTAGCATTTGCCTTGAAAGACACGTTACTACGGTACTTCGTTATTTACATGTCGGGGAAGTGACTCATAAAATACACTTCTTCTTTTCTTTTCGGCTGCTCCCATTAGGGGTCATCACAGCGGATCATCTGCCCCTATCTCACAGCATAGTTTCCACTGACACCCCACTGACCAACAGTACGGTGGCGGCTGCTGGTAGCCCGGGCCTCGACAAACCCAGCACAGCAATCCAATTTGTGATCTGCATATAGATTTGGCATAGGTTTTACACCGGATGCCCTTCCTGCCGCAACCCTCCCCATTTATCCAGGCTTGGGACCAGCACTAGGGATGCACTGGCATGTGCATCCTCAATGGCTGAGTTGATTCATAAAACACACTGTTGTGAGCAATTTAACCGATTTAAGTGTGATGGTAAATTTAGGCAGTGTTTTTAAATGATCAGTAAATTTGATCAATAAGCCCACTCAAATGATCAGTCAGTTTATTTAAATGGTGAGTTCTGATGTTCTCAAAACTCTCGTGGTACTGCGCCTCTTCCTCAGGACTTATCTACTGAGCTCTGCGTCTCTCTCTCTCTCTCTCTCCTACACACAAGCACACACAGCCGTACGGTGAGTAATGTTGTCATGATCTATTTCTTATTTTCGTGTCAGTCTCTTAAAACATGGAGTTCTAAAGCAGAATTTATGTTTCCTTTGCCGATTTAACGTGTCGATGTCGCTTTAACACCAGAGGAAGCAGTATGAAGTGTGGCTCTTAAATATGAAACAGCTCATTAACACTAATCGTCATTGGCTTTTATCTGTGACACACCTTAACGGTACCTTAAGTGTGCTGATTAACATAAGAGAATGAATGAGCTTCAGTTATCGCAGCGCTGCTTATTTAGTGTGATGCTGTGATGAATTCCGCCCATTGACACAGACCCAAGACTCACACAGGAACCTAGACAGAAAATAATCTGGCCCCATCTCAAGTCAGGTCTCAGATCTGACTTGAGACCCTGAGGAACCAAATGGACCCATGTACTTTCCCCGTTCCTTTGTCTTGGTTTTCTTGATTGGAGAGGAAATCACATCCACCAGCTCTTATGAAAGTGTTGTTGGAAGCCGATTTATCCACAGGCTCAAGTTTCTTTACAGTGTCAGTGTTCTGTGTGCTGATGAATGTAATTATAGCATTATGCAGCTATAAGTCATGATTTATGAGAAAAAGAGAGAAAACACTCCCACAGAACTCCTGTGACACTCATCTGTCCTCTTCCTCTACCTCCTCTGCCCTCTCCTTCGTCCGTCAGCCTCAGTTCAGCCTCCTACAGAGGACTGTCTTTGGCTGTTAGACAGGGACACTGCATCATCACTGTTTAGCTGCAAACAGTCTTACACAACACACAGTCTCAGCCACATTCTATCATAAAGCATCTATAGAAAACAATTTCACATAAAAGTAAGGCATCCGTGAATTGGCTCCACTTTGCTTTAATCTTTTTCTGGCTCTTAGAGGAGCAGGGGTAATGGCTGTGTTACTAAAATTGAAAATTTAATTCCATTTCTTTGACATTAATAATGGTATTTGCCTTTTGTACATATCTGAGCATACTTTTCAGACCATAATGCTCCATTTTGAGAATGTTCCCTTGACAACCAAAGCAGGAGCCTGACAAACATGTTGTCAGAAATGCTATCATGAGAGGAATTCTGCACTGTAAGCTTCTTCTTGTTTTATGGAGACAGCATAGCATATACAAAACTTGTTTTCGAAATGCTGTTGGTAAATTTTGCTTTCCAGAATTTTCCTTTTGGCTGAATGGAGTTTCTCAATCAGCAGTCTTCCCTTTCCTTTGTACTGGCTGAATAGGTTTTTTTTTTTAAATTCAAACTTTCTGTTACAATCTGTGTACCCATTTGATTACGTGAAACCAGGATTTTGCATGTAATATTTATCATGCATCAATATTCCCCCAGAGTGTCTGAGAGGAGACATTTATGCACACCTAAGTGCTGCAGGTAGTGGCTTAATTACCAGTGTGTGCATAACTGCACGAGTAGGCTGATTTGATTTCCTTTGTGTTTAGAAGGCGGCTGATTTACTTAAGAGTACAGAGTCAAACGTGATTAATTTCAGTGTGCTACACCAGATGAAAATTAAACAAATACCTGCCAATTACAATTACCAGTAATGTCACCTTCATTCAAATGAAATTTAAGGTGGAACTGCTCAGTGTTTGTCTACATCTGTCCTCATCGTGTGAAAGGCAAGGCAAGCATCCCTGTTTCAACACTCAACATATCCTGATTTGCAGATGTTGTTAGCAAAAAAATCACCCCTGGACACAAACATGAATTAATTGCTTCGGTTTGGCAGCCTGGATTCTGTGTCAGCAGATTGTGAAAAGATTGGGGAATTTCCATCACCAAAGACAATTTGTACATGAAGCATAACAGTGGAAATAGGAGCCATAAATCACATTAGCTGTAACCCTGAGTCTGCCATCGATTACTCGCAGGAAAACAAATGGGAGCGTTAAGGCTTCCCATCCTTAAACATCCCCATCAGATTCTAACCACCAAATGGGAAACGTGAAGTAGACGCGGTTAAGCTGCTCCTCATGGGGTTATTAGGTCAGGGAGGCGGACTGCCCTCCGCCCTCACTGCCCACCAAAGGCAGATATCCACAGTGGAGGCAGTGCATGTTAGACCATTTTCAACTACTGGAGCAAAGATATTTAGTTGCTGGTAATGAGGAGAAGAATTCTTGCACTTCTGCTGCGTGACACATCAGGTCAAATCTGAGATGAAGGTCGACAAGTTTTTACAGACAATAGATGCCTATGAAGCAATGATATTAACAGAGTTTGACATTTGATTGATCGATTTCCAGCATGAGTGAGCTATGCAAGAGAATGATTGCAGCTTTGTTGCTTAAAAAAAAAAAAAAAATCACAGCTGAGTCAGTTGAATAAACATTTGCATGACTTGTTCTGATATTTAAAAAAAAAACAAAACAACACCCATCTCTGCTGTTGCATGCAAACGAAAACAAATATCACAAATTTTGCCTAAATATATAACTAATCCACTTGAAAGCAAACAACCCAAAGTCCATATGATGCTGTTATGTAATATAACCAGGAGGTTCTTATGTCTCTCCAAGTGCTAAAGAAAATGAAGCCAGTGAGAGAGCTTCTGATCATCTCAGGAGCACAGACCTGTTTTTATATATGAACAGCAATACCATGATTCATTATTAATGTTCATAAGGCTAGTAGACTGACTGAAGCATAGCGGAAAGGTGTAACTGTGCAAATGTATCTCCCACTGTAGCCCGTTCAGCACAGAGACCCTCAGACAAAACAAAGAGACCAGAGGAGTGGTGCTGAAGAAGAAGCTACCATCAATAATTAATTACACGTTAGAGGATTTGTGTTTGGTTCAGTGGAATTGTTTATTCTGTGCAGTTTGTGTCATGAAAGAACACTCAAAAAAGGAAAAAACAATGCCTGGGGCTTAAAGGACCATATTGGTAATTTTGGATGTTTAAGCCCAATAAATACTATCCGCATTCACATTACATTACTGACAACCATTTTCCAAAACATAAAACTGTATTTTAGTTTTCTTGTTATTTTGCCAGATCCCTTCATCTTTCAAAAACCAAATGTTCAGGTGATACACCCACCCTTAAATGCAGTGTTTTGCCTGCTAACATGTACATCCGAATGCGAATGTCATTTTTAATCTCAGTAATGGCCATCTTCTCCTGGAGACATACGTTGTCTTCCATGCAGCTCTTTGTTGTACTGGTTAAATTAAGTTACTTCACCAAAATCGCAATAAAAACTAATAGATGTCATGTTAGCTACAATGGATTACTTATCTGAAGCACGTTTCAAGTCTACAAGTTGATTTTTAATAGCACACTGGAATGAATTGAAACCAATGGCAGTCTGGATGATAGGAAAAAACTATTCTAATATTTACTCCTCAGGTAGTATGTTTTGAGAAATGAATGTCAGTAATTTATCGTTTATGCAGGTGTATACTGTATTGAGCACAAACATGCAAAACCACAGGAATGGTCCTTTAATTGCCCATATCTAAGGAGTGTAGGTATTCCATCTGTGGAATAAAATTCAATTTCATAATCATCTCATCTGAGTTTGTGACTTGTTCGTGAATAGATCTTGATAGAACTCACATTCAACTTACTGATGTCACAACAGAGAGAAGATTTTGTTTAAATTGGCTTAAATTAAAGCTAATTAGAACACAGGTCCAACAGAACTGTCTGTCTGCCATAGCAACACCCTCAATTACTAAGCAGCTGAAAATACAAGTCACTTTTGGGAGGAAAAATTCCATTATTCATGGAGATCTGGTTCCAAAGCAGACCAGAAGTGTTCAAAGGCAAGAAATTTCACCACCTGGTGAAGTAATTATTGACTCATATTGAACAGCTGTGTTTGTTTTGGTCATTTTGTGCAGCACAGCATTAATAATTTACTTATTTTATCTTTAAAGGGGCCATATTTTATACTTTAATATAGTAGGAATTTGAACATTGTTAAAGTTGTAAAACTTGAGGTTCACGCCTATAGAAATACATCCAGTAAGTCAAAACTGCCCTGAAAGCTGTTTTTGATTCGTCCTTTACTTCTGTAACATGTTAATTTCAACATGTAAAACGTTTGAATTTACATGCCTGGTTAGAGATATCGTCAAAGTAAGAGCTAACAAGTGACTATTTAGCCCTAATCTATAGGTGTTGCTAGCCCAGGCTGGCCAATCAAAACAGAGGGGGTTTTTTTGGGAGGAGGCTTTAAAGAGACAGTACAAAAAAAAAAGCCTATTTTCACTTGGTATGCATAATGGTGCTGCAGCAAGTAGAAGTGGATGCATGAGGTTTTTTTTTTTTTTGTTTTGCACATTGAAGCCTTGCAAAGGTTTCAAAATATAACCCTAAATGAAAACGATAACATGGAAATCTGTATAATGTTCCTTATTTACATATGGACCATATATAAAAGGTTATGACTTTGTTAATTACATTTGAATTGAGGGCATTTTGTGTGCCACTTTGATATTACTCTGTGTAGTCACATTCTCCAAATGCAAATTTTCCTAATTAAAAATTATAGTGACTGTGAAGTCTGTGTCACTATGGGACACTATTTTTTGATGAGCTAATTAAGCAGCATATTCTCCTGAAAGCCTTTTTGTTAACTTGTCTGCAAAACACTCGTACATGGAATAATTTTTGATAGACTCCACAATCACACACAGAATAAAGTTAAATAACTAAACCACATTGTAAAAAAGAAAATAAAACAGTCGGGCTTCTCACTCAATATTAATGACAGTGTCTCCATAAAATGACTGAGGAGGTTATAAGTTTCCTTGTAACCAATATTTTCTTTGCCATAGGATGCAGTGTGCAGCTCATTGCTGCATTATCATTATCTTAACCATAAACCTTATTAAAACTTCATTAAACTTGAAATAATTGACAAATCGTCTTTGTGCACACCTTTTTGTGGTTTCTTCGGCTTACCCAGTGCTGTATGTCTTAATTAATGCAGAGCAACTGTGATGTGACTGTTTACCACTTAAAATAGCCCCGTGGTGCCTTAAATATGCTCATGTACACAGAAATGCATTGAATTAATTAAACCATGCCTAGCCATAAACGGAAAATATATACACTCCTGTGTACATTGCTTGTCAAGGCCATTTTATTTGGGATTATATGGAACCACAGAAAATCATACTATAAATTTCATTGATTACAAGTTTGACTTATCTGCTAAAAAAAAAAGCCCACCAAACTACCAAAATTGATCTATTTGATTAAAATTGGCAATTAAAATTGACTATTAAAAATGATCATGAAGTTGAAGACGTGAGCATCACAAAACCCGGAACAGCAATGAATCCTGAGCCTGCATTCAAGCAAATGATGAGCTGCAGCGTTTATCGTCTGCTCTGAGGACGACTGTGGACAAAAGGTTATTGTAATGTTATCTTCATGGAAAACAGCAACACAGAACATACTGCCAAATTATGTGTTTTTCCCTCTCAAGGCAAGGCAAGGCAAGGCAGTTTTATTTATAAAGCACATTTCGTACACAGAGGTAAATTTAAGGTGCTGTACATAGAAATGAAAAACAACACAAAGCAAAGTTAAAAACATTAAAAATAAAAGATAAATAATAAAGGAGGCAAGGCAAGTTTATTTGTACAGCGCCATTCAGACAGACAATTCAAAGGCTTTACATCAATAGAATTGAGATAAAGAAAAGGAAATTAAGGCTGAATTTACACTACCATGCACAGAGACCTGATTCTGATGCTTTCTGAAGATGGTAAATGATAAAAAGCCACATGGAATTGGATATGCTCAGATCCGAGTTGGGCCACTTGCATATGTGGAAATAAATCGGATACACATCGGATATCCGCCAATGTGACTGCTGTCTAAATACACTGATTGGAATTTCCTTGGGAGAGATAAATGTCACACAACATATCAGGTGTTTCTCTGCATTTGAAAGTTTCAAACCTGCTGATCCTATTTTTACATAGTTCTCTCATCTATCGAAGCATTTTTTTTTTTTAACATTCATCTCAGAAATGTGCGCATGTGCAGCTGCTTCCAGGCTGCTACAGGTCAAAGCTGCATAAATACATATATCAGATATGAGCCACTTAAAAAAGAAAATGTAAATACGCTGAACAAAAAATCGGATATAGGCAAANTATCAGATATGAGCCACTTAAAAAAGAAAATGTAAATACGCTGAACAAAAAATCGGATATAGGCAAAAGATTGGAATTGAGCACCAAGATTTGTAGTGTAAATCCAGCCTAATATATATATATATATAACATCCGTAAGACAAAACTTTAAAGGTTGAAGACATTTCAAACAATTGAAATTAAAAGTTTAAGAGTTCAAAGAAGTGCTACAGTGCAAAAATAAATATCTTCAAGTTTAATAAAAGGCTGTAATAAACAGAAATGTTTTCAGCCCTGATTTTAAAGCAGTACGCTGGGTTTCTTCTTGCTATGGAAAGCAACACAACATCCAGATTTAAGTTTCCAAAGATGTTTCCCAACTCCTCACAGGGGACCTGGCTAATTTAGGAAAGCAGTTTATAAATGGTGGATACTGTACAGCAACCTGCTCACCCTTCTTCCTGAGGACTGCTGCTTCGTTGGCTTAATGAGGCAAGTTTGTGTGTTTGTCCTTGTGTGTGAATGCGCACTCGTGTTTATTTTTATTTATTCGGTGACAACAGAGAAGGTAAACGTGGTGAGACAACAAGTTTCTTTCGTCTACTGGAGGAAGTTGATTTTCTTGACTCTTGAATTTCATGCTGCCATTCTTATTAAAAAGTCATGCAACAGGTACAGGGCAC
Organism: Lucifuga dentata; assembly: GCA_014773175.1. Lineage (NCBI taxonomy): Eukaryota > Metazoa > Chordata > Actinopteri > Ophidiiformes > Bythitidae > Lucifuga > Lucifuga dentata. The sequence goes on from VXCM01004246.1 coordinate 64,711, forward strand.
AAGTTCTGTGTAATGGGAGTTTAATCTGTGGTTTATAGGATTACAAGATGGGATATTAAAAAGGACGTATTATGCTTAGATTCATGTTAAATTAGGAACTGCTTTACTCTGAACTATCTGGTTCCTACACCAAGTTCCTTGATCACTTGTTTGAAGTACCGTGAAGATACACAACACACAGCTTATCTTCTGGTGATATTCTTCATCCTGCTTTGTATGTCAGAGCCTCTTCAATTATTAAGATCTTTTTTTTTAAGTCTTGTTTTATTATAGATTTTATTCCTTGGCACTTTCTTGCATTGTGACTAATTCAGAGTTCTGGTATATGTAGCAAGACTTTTCTGTTTTTTCATCTGGGGAAGCTTGTGTCTGACCAGTCAGGGATGTTTGGCCATACGAGCTCCACCCACCAGTTTCTGAACCACCAGTTCCTACTGTGGAGTTGGAACTAAACAATGGTCTAGAAACTACAGCTCCAAAACATACTTGATTTTGACTTGCACATATTTGCTACGTGAGCAATGTTGCCAACATACTTGAATACTTTTATGTCAGTCTCAAGCAGTAGCTACTGTATGCACCAAGGAGCAACGTGAATGCTGAAACACAAATCATTCATGGTCAACACTAGAGCACCTTAAAAGTACTTTTGATTTCGCTTAACAGTATAAATAAAGATGACAACAATCAAGGAAATCAACATTTTACTTATGTTACAAATGCAAAAGAAACAGTGGCAGCTGGAACAATGGAAATTATACATGACGCCATTAAAACAGTCCCACATGCTCAATCAGCTTCTCCAAGCATTCAGCCATTTTTCTGCTTGTTGCTGTCCCACCGACATGAAAAAAAGGTAATACTGCCTCTACTTTTTTTCTTTTTTTTTTTTTTTTTTTTTGTAGGTATTGGATTTTGTGGACACAGTATTAATTGTAGAGTATGTGTACAACTAATGTTTCAAGAGCAGGAAACATGGCAGCAATCAGGTGTATGCATAGTTAGCATCAAGTATAATCCTGAACTTAATGATCGACCATATCTAACAACAACTGCCAGTGCTTTCCTCCTCTGGACCCACGCATACAGAAGCACCTAAAGATGAGCCGAGTACTCAGATGAAACGAGTATCCGATACGGATAATGCACTTTTTATGAGTACGAGTACCATCTGAGTAAAATGTGTCAATATTTGTACTTGTGTTGAAGGAAACTCCTCATTGGATAGTTGTGTCCGCGTCATTCCGTGATAGGCCAGTCACACACCGCCATTGTGTGTGATCACACTCACAGGAGGGTGTATGTGTGTGAGGAACTCATATGCGCAGTGCAGCAGGTGAATGGAGCATATAAGAGTGTTAGATCAGATCAAAACTCACCATTTATAAACTGACTGATCAGCTGAGTGAGTTTATCAAAGTTATTGATCACTAACACATGTAAAGCAACTAAAGTTTCAAATGCCGCCCAAATTTCATAGCTGAAATTTACCACTGGAATGAAGCAGGTCTTAATTTTTGCATGTGGTTTTGTTGTCTGAATAGCCACCACAACATGCAAATAAGGAAATATCACAGTAACGCCTCTTTCAAGGCTAATGCTAAAATATGGTGCTAACAGGCGTTTATGAATGAGGGAACATGTTGCACCATGATATTTGTGCATAGCAATGTGGTAAATCATACGCTATCGTTTATGAATCTGGGCTATTATTAGAATTTCCCCGCCCATTTCTGGGTTAAGCCCCACCCATCAGAGTACAGATACAGATAATTTAGTTGGTTGAACAGATACAGATAAGGTGTACTTGCTCATCCCTAGTAGTACCCCTCTGTCTCCTAGGACATGAATGCAAGACAGCTGGTTAACTGTGTGGAAGTGACTCTGCCTTCCTAACCGCTACTTGACCCTGATTTATGGGTCAACAAGATTAAATTAAAGGGGCATTCGGCAATCAGTGACTTTTGTCGTGATCTATTTAGAACAATGATGTGCAAGAACACATCTCTAGCCTCTGATTGTTAAAAAAAAAATAAAGTCAAAGTAAAAAGAAAGACAGGCAGAAATCCAAAATAAATATTATATCATCATCAAAACACTATAGCAATAATGTTTCTCTTTAATGTGCTTTTCTGGCTTGAGAATAAAATGTGTTAAACTGGCTCAGAGCAACATCCTCCATCATTAAGCAGCAGATGCAGAATGGAGGGAGGGGTGCTTTAAAATACCACTGGGTGGGAAGATTTGGATCCAAAACAGAGTAGACAGTTTCAAAAAGCCAGAAATGAGTGTTGTGTAGTTCAAGTGAGGAAGTAGGGGAGATGGGTTTGTTCCAGAACAGAATGCAGGAGGTGAGATTTAAAAGCCTCAGCAGCTCGAATCAGCAAGTTTCCACTGGTTCGTTATCACTGACTTACTAATAGCAATTAATGATCGTGTGAGACTCGTGTAGGTACATTATGTTCGGCTCTTTGCTGTGAAACATCAAAATTGTACTCATCGCTCATAAATGTTCCTACTTCATGCATTTACTAGGAGAATAGAATCGTGTGTAATAGTTTGCTTAGCCATTTGGTAAAGCAGATTGAGTTACTATATCTTTTTGAAAAACTGATTTTAACTAACTCTGCCTTACTGAGGGATCCCTGCCACGAGGTTGAAGTATGTCACACACAAAAAAACAAAAAACACCAGGGAGACGCTTGACTTTCAAGCCTAGATTTTGTCCTCCAGCATCCTTTCAGCAAGTAAACAAGAGAAAAACCAGGCTTGATATGTGGGATATTTGTGAATTTTTCAGAGGAAAGCATGTTTTTTAATATAATATAGTTTTAGAAGTCTTGCTGAACAGCAATGTTCAAACACACACACAGACACACACACAACCAAATCGATGAAATGTATATGGATGTCAATGTAAAGTTTACCAAAACTAATTGTACAAAGAAATAAATGTTTAATAGTTATGCACTATTGCTATTATCTTATGTTTTCTGAAATCATATCGTTTTTCAATATTAAATATCAAATTTTTACCATTTTTTTAGATCATTTTTTAGATCATTTTTCTCAGCTTGGCCAATCCTTATCATCCATTCAGACCCCACCCCAGATTTATAGGCAATCACACAGGTTTCTGCTTCGGCCAATCACGGATCTCCATGGGGTNCCCCAGATTTATAGGCAATCACACAGGTTTCTGCTTCGGCCAATCACGGATCTCCATGGGGTGTAGGGGGGATGACGGGCCTGCATCAGTTATGAAGAATGTTACAACAACACTATGACGTCTGTTAGCGATCACAACGTACAACCAGATTTCTTATCAGCAGTTGTCGTTAAAGACCAAGTGGCACATAAGCTACAATTGCAGCAATCACAATACGATTTGTCCAGGAACTGCACTGTCTAGTTAAAAATAATAAAAATCTATGCATGTTGTTGAAAAGACGCTTTTGTTATGAATAGAGAATGCCATTCAGTAGAGGCTCATAATAAACAAAACCGTAGTCAGTTTAAAAATGGTAAGAAACTGAGAAATGGGAAAAATACTTTTTCCATTGCATTTTTCTTGGTGAGACAAGTTCAGTTTTGTGGCATGCAACATCAAAACTGAACTTATTACTCAAAAATCCTCCACTTCAAACAAACTCATTTCCAGCCACGAGAACAGACTCGCATTTAGAAACAGCAAACAGGAGCAGTGGCCCAGTTGAGTTGCAGAAGTTCCTGAAAGATTTCATTTGGCAGCGAGTCGTTTGAATCACATTCTCAGTGAAAATGTGCCACTGCCCGAATCAGTTTGGAAACTGAACCTCGAAACAATATTTGGGTCAGTCAGTATTGAAGACACGAATACTCTGTCACACAGACATCGGTAAACATAAGCAGCGTGTCTTGGCCACAATAGTGAGTCAGCACATGCTTAAATGAACTGAAAATGACACGGACAGAGCCAGAGATTTTGACCAGCCATCGTTATCTCATAGTTTCGTGCCAAGGCATTTGGTGCTGCCAGATAAAGGGAAATGGGGAGATACATGTGAGATATGAGGAAGACCATAGTATAATGAAACAACAAATGCAAAAACGTTTAAATTCAAGTAACCCTATGTAGAATTTGAAGAATTAGTCACTGATTCAATCTGGTTTGGCCTGTTTACTCCATTTTTCCAAGAAGAAGTTGCTGGTTTTTTCCAAGTTGAATCACTTTGTGTCAGAATTTTGCAGTCTTGCTTCATGTGGGGACTAGAGGAGTTATATGGTTAAAGCCAGTCGTCCGAGCAACTATCTGAACACCTCATTAAAAAAAGAAGTAAAGGTCCAAAACGGAGGGAGGGTGGAGCAGCAAAGGAGGTCTGCCCTACATTTCTAGTCTTTAATGCTCAAAATTATGCTGAAGGGGAGCATGGCCTAGTCTTCTCACAGTTAATACAGAAACCATTTCCTTTTTCTCATCATCTCTCCTGCAGAAAAATGAAAGTAATTTCAGTCTCATTTCGTCAAAGAAAAACACCTTGATGAGATATTTGAGTTTAATTCACTCGGAGTATTTTTTATCCTAAAATAGAGGCATCTGAGCATGTCCTCAATTCAGGTCTCTCCAGGACACTTCTTCTTTCTCGGACACTTTCTGGGGTTTTTGCCGGTTGCAACAAACTAGCCTGAAGAGAGAGAGATCCTTGCACCCTGTGGGGAAGACGGCAGGTCTTTGTCTGACCTGACTTTGCAGCTTCACATATTTTCAGTGATGGAGCATTAAAAGCGCTTGTCTCTGCACTGCCTTTGCCCTGGCTCTGAGACGGAGTGCGGAGAGGCATATATGTTTACTGCAAAGACGCACACAGAGCGCTGAGGATGTTTATTCAGAAGCTTGTTTCTCTGTATCACAGCACAGAACAAAGAGTCTGGAATCTGAGAGATTTGAAAGTAAAACATTTGACATATGCTTTGTAATCTACATTACCAGCTTTAACCAGCTCTTCCTTTTAGAGCTCCAGAGATCACTCTTAGTGATATATGGAGACTAGTGATCCTGTGATCACAGCGTGAGGGAGAAGTGACTGAAATATTTATGTCAAAATCATAAAAGAGGCCTTCTTGTTATGCCTGCTATCTAATGGGACCACCTCTGCTCTGAAGAACTGCGCTTGTAAGTGTAAATGTGCATTAAGTGTCTAAATCGCAGCTTCAAAGCAGCTTTAAGTGCTTCTTTGCTATCTGTGGCTGGGTTCAGACTGCACCATTTTAGCCCCGATTTTCCACTTGCTGACAAAAGCCCCAGATCAAAGACACGACCTGAGAGATGCGCCAATGAGCGTCATTTCTAACAGGCTGAACATTTGGACCTGTTGCCCTGTAATGTGAAATGTGTTGTGATGACAGCAGCTACAAGCTACAGCCAGTGAGAATGCGAGACATAACACGAGGAGAAACGAGGGGAGGGGGGGG
>VXCM01004246.1:70444-82419 GCA_014773175.1 Lucifuga dentata
GGGAGGGGGACACCTGCCACGAACATCAGCAAGCGTGCTATGAGAAGGCTAAGCGGTGGACCGCTGCAAATCAATGCACAAACAACTTGGATCATTAGCTTCTTGTGGGAAACCGTTTTTGGAAGAAGTGAAATCCTGTCTCGCACTTCTGTCGAGCGTTATTCCGGTCTGGCATTACTTCTCACTTGTGTTTACATGACCAGACAAACTCATTATGGATATTGAAATTTGTCATCATGCTGATCATTTTGGAAACCACAATCAGTTCGTTTACAACTCTGTACTCCGATTATTTGTCTGAACTCCGATTAAGGCAATAATGCGAGTAAGACATGCACATGTACAGAATTAATAGGATTCCATGGTTTGCCAAATATACATGATGTGTTGCGTGAGGTGAGGAAATTGATGCAGAGGTCGTTTACACCAATTATGACTTTTACATGCCAAATAAATGGATTTACAATTTCATAATCTAGGTCTGTTACTACGAGTAAATTTACTCCAATTTCAATCTAATTAAGCTGTTTACATGATGTTTTAAAACATAGATTTATTGCTTTAATCCAATATATTAACGTGCATGTAAACGTACAGCATAACTTCAAGATACCTGACTGCACGACAGAAACTCATGTACAGCAATCTAAAATCTTTGAAAGGCATGTGTTTGTGACATATCTCTCCATGTGTTTCATGAGGGAACTGATGCCATTAAAAAACGTGCACACAGTAATTTCACACAGTTAGCATAATTGCGATATACATATCTATTCACATCTTTTATGTCTTTCTGGCTTTGAAATGTATCCTTGGTATTAAAAAAACCGAGATGGGCCGTTTCTTTCACGTTTGCCTCCTGCTGTCATTTCAGTGCTGCTAACACACACACACACACACACAGAGACACACACACACCACCTCCAACCCACCACCACCTGTCAAAACCGTCTCCATCATAACCATCCCCCAGAGTGTAACACAGCTCAGCTTCCATTCTACAAGATCCTGCTCGGGGCAGGTCCACAGAGTTCCTCAAACTGAGAACAAACTCCAAGAGCACCTCTGTTTGGTCACGAGAAAACTTTTACTCTTTTAGGAAACTTATATTCATCTGCAGCACCTTAAGTTGAGTAATGTTATGGTTCCAAAAGTGAACCAAAATAAGAAAAATATTACTTAGAAGGAGTGCATTTTTGACAAATTGCACCTTCCATTGAAGATTCAATAGCAGGCATATGTCAAAGATGGAGTTATCATTGTTTAATTTTAACAAAATAATTGTGGATCTTTCTTTTTAACCCTCTGGCATGTAAAATCATTTTTGAAAAACATGTCTTGTGAAGATCTTGATACTTCCGCCAAAACTGTAAACAACAAACAAAGCATCAAAAAATAGCATTTTCAAGGCCTTGTTCTTTATTTTCAGAGCAAGTGTAAGGACTCTTTCAAACATGGTTTCAGATCGTAATCAAATGTGGAAGAATATTCTAGAATTTTTATTTTATTTATTTATTTATTTATTTATTGGCTTTTTCTACATTTTTGGATAATTTTTTCCCCAAGATTTTTAGATTCTATATGCCCTCGAGTTCTCTTGTTTTTAAGACTGTAAAATATTTCTGGAACTGAGAATTTTTGTAAAAAATTCATTTTATTTCTATATTTGAAGTTTTCTTTCAAAGGTTTTCCCCTGATTTTTTATTTTTTTTTAAATTTTCTACAATTGAAGTCTTCAAAAAAAAATTAAGTACATTTATGGAAGAATTATGTAGAATCCAGTGTCATTTTCTTCATTGGCTGTATAAAAAAACAAAGAAAACAAAAGAAGGCAGTGCATATTGCCCATCTCTCCCTGCTCCACACCTATTAGTAAAAAGAGGTGTGTTCATTGATTGAGTTGGTGTCTCCCAGCTCTTGATTGGCTAAACACGCCTGATTTAATGAATGAAAGGCATCACAGTCATCTGATCAGTTCAATCATTTGGGTTTCGAGCAGAGCGAGAGATGGCAGATCTGCTGTGCTCTGTGTTCCAGGGAGCAGAGAATAACTCATTTAGCTTAGAACAGGAACAGAAAACCGCAGTTTTACTTTGCAGAAAGCTCCATAAAAGAAACCATCTACGCTAAAACAGACCTGTTATTTCTTCTTTACTGCTGAAATATAACAACACTAGAAATGGGATTTGTCATGCTTTAGATTTTTAAAGGGAAAAAGTTTCATTTTGAGTCTGATCCTCTTTAATCTGGGAAACTAGAAATAAACACTTTGGCAGCAACAGTAGTTCCCTTAAAGTATCCAAGTAATCTTTTCACACGTAAAATTTTTAATGATACGAGCATCACAAATAGCACATCTGAGATTGTCACTATAATTAGTATGGGCACCATGGGTAAAAATCACATCACACAAAGTTTCTTCAGTTATTTTATAATTCTTTCTATAAAAGTTTCATCACACAGAAACCAGCCAATAAAATCAAATTAATGTCAAGTTGTTTCTCTTATATTTTATACACAAAGTTATTTTTCCTAGATGACTCTTTATAATGAGGCACTTGTCTATTTCCTATAGCAAGTGTGTGTATTGAGACGGACCCTAAGGCCCTTTATTGGAATGCAGTCATTTTAAAGACCAAACCAGGAATATTGTAATTACTTTGCCCATTTACTACAAATGTACCTCATATTATTGCCAAAAAGTGTATTTTTACCTTTCAAATTCATTTCAAATAGTGTTTGAAAATCAGCTTGCAGACATTTGACACACTTGTTTGCAAACAGCGAACACTATGTCTTATAACATTTCCATCCAAAATTAATGTGGCTTTGCCTTTAGTTAAAAGCACATACTGTATTTTGTCCATTGTGACCTTACAGAAATGAATGCAAACCAAAGGTTGCCTGTAGCATGGGAAAACCCCCAGTTAAAATTTGTAAAATGCCACAAAATACTTAAATAGCGAGTAGTAATGCTTAGTTGATTTAGTTGGCTGAAAATGGGCTAAAATACGCAAACTCGTGTTATGGGCAAGCTGTATTTGGATAAAAGGAGTTTGTAGTTTTAATATTTGTCTGACACAGCACTTTTGAGGTCTTAACATTGCTCCAAAAAGTGTGAACAGCACAGTGACTCCTCAGTTTCTATCATGAAAGTCTAAACTCTAATAGCTCTTCTTTCACATAATCTCTGCAGACTAAAAAAGCCACCATCAGTGCCTGAGAGATCAGTCGTGTGGTTAAGCCACTGGTTCCATTTCAGAGGGAAGTGAACAATCTGAATGGCAATAAATATGAAGCGTTTATGTGAGGGGCCTGCCAAAACTAATCCAAGCTCTAACAAGACTATAAACACAGAGTCAGATTAAGGGCAAACAGATCTCAGCAGATGGGAGTAAAAACTGAAAATGGAAGGTGATTCATCAGAGTTCATCCAATTAGGCTTCACGTATTAGACAATGAAGCATGACCTTCCTCTCAACAAAGGCAGCAAGTAAATGAAATATTACTTATTTTGATTAATACTGCATAGACATTTGCTCAATGTGTTCAACTAAGTGGAATCTGCACTTTAGAAATATTGGATTAATTTGCATGTCTGACTCATGCATAAAGCAATTGATGAAAACATGAAACAAACATCAGCAAAAAACAAAAAAAAGAAAACATCAATCAAAAGCGTAATTAATCAAGCAGGCATTTAGATCAGCATGAACCAAATGCATAATGATAACTGAGCTACACTGAAAAGCACAAGAATGTGTAATCAGAATTCTAAGGAGTCAACATAAATGCACGGAAGTCTAGATGAAGGGATGAGTGCTCAGTCATTTCATAATACAGCAGCATTCAATAACTCCATAGTGGGGTCGTGAAGGGCAGCGTGGGCGTCCTTCCCCGAGTCCCTGCAGGCTCAGCCTCTTTACTCCATCTCTGGTTTTAGCATGGAGATGTCAGCCACTGTGGAATCAATTTCTCCACCAGCGGTTCGGGCTCCATCTACATTTTTCAATTCATTTATACTCATTACGAGGAAATAGCCAGAGGCCGAGGCAATTTAAGCACCTGTAATATAAAGCCCTCGAAATCATTTCTTGTCACACTATTTTGGTTTTGATTTGATGTCATCAGCAATAAGGGGAAATGGATCATTTAAGACTGTTGTGGTCATAAGCAAACATGGAATTTTGGCAAGTCATGAATAATAATCCTGTTTAATCCCAACTGTTTACTTATCAAAGTCAAGAACTTTTGACTTATAAGTCAAAGAATTTAAATTTTGAGTGTTGCAAAAGATCATTTTGAATAAAAAATTCAAGACACATTTTATATTTAGTGCACAATGACGATGTATGTGAATAACCAAACAATAAATACATTAATGAATGAATGAATGACCAAACAAATAAATATGAATACATGAATAAATTAATGACTAAACAAATAACTGAATGAATAAATTAATGACTGGAAAGAATAGCTTATTCATCCAATCAATCAGTCAATATGATGCAGGGTGTGAAGATGCATACTTGCATATATTACAAGTTTTGTAGTAATTACTCAAAATAAGGATTGTATCTAAAAAGCTGTGTTAAAATTAAAATAATTTTTAAAACTATGATAAAATGAGAAATAAACAGAACTTATGCAGACGAATTAATGGTTAATATTGATGCAGATCATGATGACAGTGCTGTTAAAATTCTAGTTCAGGAGATTAAAATTGGTTGTAGGCTGAGAAAGGATTGAAGCATCTTTAAAGATAATAAGGAAAGTGAATATTTGCAAAACAAACAAAAAAAGTTCACTTTTTTTCTGTGTGGATCGGAAAAGAAAATCCTTTTGAGCATTCTGCTTTGAATTCCTCCGGCGTTCCTGCCACAAGTCCTTTGGAGAGATGAAAGCAGATGACGAGGTGGTCTTATCTGTGATCCAGGTCTGCTTCTTCACAGAAAGCTGCTGAAACTCGTCTGTAAGACACAAAGAAAAAAATATGCAGCACAATAACCGGCTCGTTTCTTCTCTTGTCTTTATGGGTTGTGCCTTAAAAAAGGAAAGAAGGAAGAGTTCTCAGGTGTGAATTAGTGACAAGACGCCTGATGAAAGAGTGGAAAACATTTAAATGTCAAAGAAATGTTCACATTTAAAGCATAAAATAGTTTAAAAACAATATTAATGGGTCTTGTTGTCTTAAATGTAATTCAAATGTCACCTTAACATTTCAGTCTTTGGTAACTATGAGATTGTGTAATATTCAGCCCATAATGTGATTTGCTTGGGTTGCATGGCTCCAGTGATTCTGCTAAGATATTTCCTGGTAAATCAGTATTTCTGGTGAAAATGAGGCATCATAACTGCACGGCTCATGTAGCTCTCACTGCTACCATTCCTCCCTTGGCTATTGGAAGTGTAAAACAGCTCATTTTGCTCAAGCTTTGCTCTTGTCTGAAAGTCCGTTTCCTTTCAGCCAAAAGCCAACTGCTGCAGCAGATAATAAGCTGGACCGCTATTCAGACCGTGCTGGGAGATCTGATAATGGTCACTGTCACGGTCTGTCAGTGCGAGCAGGTAATGCCTGTGTGTCACCTTATTGTGATACCGGTCAGTCGGGGGTGATGCCATTTCAGGATGCGGCAGATGGGCTGGGAAAACACAGACACCAAAATGACCCAATTTTGCTGTTCATACTCAAAGCAGGAACAACAAAACAGTTCACTTATTCTAAACATCCAAACTGCAGGAGGAAACTTTTTAGTAGCCTGGTTAAAACATGTCCATTCTTTTTCATTAAAAGAAGAAGAACACAAAGACATAAAAGGCCAAAAGATCGATTTAACATGATGATGGTGACTGGGTACGATTCAACAAGTTTCAATAGCAGTACCAATCCGTTGATTTTAAAGGACAATACTGGCGATATTGCATGTTTGAGCCCAATATATGCAACCTGCATACATGTTACACAACTGACAGCCATTTCCCAAAATATAATTTAGTGGGAAATTTTAGAATGTTTTTCCTACCTTCCAGACTGCCATTGATTTCAGTTTATTCCAGTGCACTATAAAAACCAACTTATAGAGACTTGAAATGCATTTGAGATAGACAATCCATCACAGCAAACACTATCTCTATTAAGTTTTTTTTTTGTCAAAGTAACTTTATTCAACTGGTCCAACACAGAGCTACACGGAAGACAATGTAAGTCTCCGCCAGGAAATATAGTCCCAGGAGAAGACGGCTTTTACTGAGAAATTGGCTGTGCCTTCTACAATCATGCATAAGTGTTAGCAGCCAAAACATTGAATTTTAAGGTGGGTGTATCACCTGAACATTTGATTTTGAAAGATTAGGGGATTTGANAACATTGAATTTTAAGGTGGGTGTATCACCTGAACATTTGATTTTGAAAGATTAGGGGATTTGAAACAATAACAAGAAAACAACTACAAAAGACCAAACTTGGAATTGAATGATGGTGTATTTTCCATAATCATTAATTTCAAAGCATTTTGATCAGCGTCAAAAAAGTACAGTAAAAAGTAAAAAATTTCAATACCCAGTAAAAAAATTCAGTACCCAGTAAAAAAAATTCAATACCCAGCGCTAATGGGAACATTTTATTTGCACTGTTTTTTATTGCGTCTTTTGACTGTGTTTTACCTTATGTTAAAAATAGAAGAGCTCTTTTGCATCTAGCCTCATTTGTGCACCAAATCTTGTTAGACTCTTTATATTTTTGAACCTACACACAGTGACAAACCTTTTGTATAGACAGATATCTCTCATTTTCTCCCTTTCACAGCAGTGTTTTCAACACATTCATTAAAGCTACCGTACCGAGCACCACTGGCTACTCATTATGACTGCATCCACACTGCATGAATCTGGGATGCCTTGTGGTTTCTGCCTGATTGACTGCTGAAACGTGAGATCTGCTGTCAATCGTGTGCTGCTCCGTCCCCTTTCACATGTTTCTCCATCTGTAGCACCGAGATGTGAAATCCCGCTGCTGAAATGATAAATAGTAATACCACTGCTTTCCAAATTTGTCATTTAATCCTAAATATGAACATATAATGTAGTGGTTTACTAAATACAAGCAGCTTCTTTTGTTCTTTAGTCATCTCTTGTTGCTCGGGGTGGTGGCCATCACGGACAAGCTCCAGTTGTCACCCTCTCCTCTGATTCATATTTCCCGAGCAATAACCTGGTTCGCTTAGGACTTAAAAGTACTGCGAAATTAAAAGAACAGCCCCTTTGTGACATTCTGACAAGGACATGCTCAGGAACACACAGAGCAAGGTGAAAAAGAAAGTGTGTGTAGAGATAAATTAAGCTGTTAGTGTAAGTTCAAGAAGGAAAACACTCCCCTTCACCTGTCTTTGCCAACACACCTGGATCCCACCTCCACTCATCTCTGTCATGTAATGCCCCTCTGCCAGGGCAAATCTTCAACCTACCACGTCTCCGCCTCACATATTTATGGCTCACCTGTCATGTCTTCTCAACCAGCTTTTTCCACCTTCCTCCTCCCCAGTGCCAGCATCCAACCCTGCTGTCCTTGATCAAATAAATCTCTCTTAATGTATAGATCCATTCCTGATTGAAATATCGAGTCAACATGATCAAACTACCACAGAATGACAAAAAATGAAGTATTAGATTGGATGAGAAGGACCGATAAATGTTTTAAATTTTTTTCTTTTCAAAATTTAAATCTGATCCACTGAAAAAAATTAAATAAAATAAAAAATTGTCCTCTTGACGTTGCAATATAATTTTTTTCAATAAGCAGTTTGTAGCATCTACAAAACAAAAAACGTTTGCCTTACATTTCATCTCTTCTGACTTGGAATATAATCTTGTTGCACTTATGCTCCATATTCCACCAATTAGTGCTCAACTGCTCTCTCTCTCTCTCTCTCTCTCTCTCTCTCTCTCTCTCTCTCTCTCTTTCTCTCTCTCTCTCTCGCTGGGTATCTCGTAGCCATTTAAAAATCTTATTGAAGAGCTTGTTAAATTTGATTGGAATTTGCTTTCAGAACTTCCTTCCCAAAATTGAATAACATTGATGTGAAAGCTGTATTTGGGTACCAACTTGACACCGTTTGTAAATGAAGATCCTCACTCAGTGGTCCTGATGATGATGATGAGTTATTAATCTGGTGAAGTCAGCTATTTCACAATAGTATTCCAGTGGTTTTCTGCTGAAAATCTATGTGAACAGCAGGAAGTGTTTGGTTTGCATACCTCAGACATAATATGCAAGACATATTTAATGGGGGACAGATGAAAGTGTTAAAAAAAAAAGATGATTTTAGAAAACTAAATGTTTTCAGTAGTTTTCTAACTCGAGAGTTAGAAAACTACTGAAAGTTGGACACAGCAGCCGTGGTGCTTTCTGTCCTGTTGACACCATTACCCAGCATGTCAGGAAAAAGGCCAAAACTGAGCTGGTTTTCCAGCAGATTTGACATCTGCCTTATTGCGACTCAATCACTTGGATCAGCCTGAAACAGCCTGCTGAGCGGTTCAGAAGCTTCACTGAACCCAAGAACTTTATTTAAACAGGAGTAAAGAAAAAGCAGAAGATGACGATGACAGAAACATTGTTGACCCACCACAGTGTGATTCATATTTGATACACAGTTCCATTTTGGCACTAGATAGTTTTACATACTCTGGAACTCGGTTTTGTTTATTTTCTTATGAGCCAGACTCCCCAGCTGAGCCCATAATCCCTGAACATCGATCCCTAACTTCTAGAGTTTATAGCATGTGGATGCAAATTAATGACACCCGGCTTCTTGGGTATATCCTGGTTCCCAGCCTTGCTCCTCATCCTCGGCTGCTGGTTCAAGTTACAGCCTGTTTTCATGCATCTCATTTCCACAGCCACAGTACAAAGACCCCAAGCTTTTTTGATCCTCAGTTTGGTATAAAGATAACGTGAGTGGTCCTCTCTGTAGGGCGCAATCACTGCATATTTATTCCTCTGTTTATTCATCTTTATTTCTTCCTTAAATTGGAGTATTTTGACCATCAGTAATGTCGCTTTGTTTGTTCTCTATGTATTTTCTTTGATTTTATTTTCTGCTTTATTATGTTTACTCTGACTAATTGCACTGTAATTTACTGACCTGCGTGCTAATCTCATTTCCTGATGCTCACATTGTTGTCCTCACAAGTTCATATTTAATAATAGTCATTTTCTGTCATGTTCACCTTCACAAACTTTACAGAGATTATTTGTTGCAGAGTAATAATTCATTCATGTTTGTTTACTCTCTGTTGCTGCAGCAAAGGACTTAATAAATGTGTGGCTGTGCCATTAAATGTGTCAACCTCAGGAGAGAGACTAACTCTGAAACCTTGATAGGATTTACATTTGCATTTATTTGTTTGGCAGACACTTTTATCTAAAGCAACGTACAAGTGAGATATGGTGTAGCACAAACCAACAAGTGAATCAAGCAGAAAACAGGGAAAATTCAAGCCAATAAAGCAAAATTCTGGTTCTACTGCATGTATGTGCCAAAGGGATGTAGCATAAAGTTAAGACAAATATAGGGCAGGATTCATTAAACACAGCAGATTTGACCCTTTAATGCATAGAACAGGTTAGTGACCCGGGACCACGTTACGTACCTCTAATTCATTCATTTTTTTTTTTTTTCAATTAAGCCCTCAACCCCCTGGTATTCCTCAGCTGCTTTGTTTTTAACAGTTTTATGATTTCAAGTTGTCAGAATTAATAAAATAATTGTTTTTCTAATGTTTTTCGCTAAAAAGTGTATAGGGTCGCTGTGGATCTGAGGTATGTAAGAGTGTCTTTTTTTTTTCTTTCTTTTTTTTCTGGTATACAGGCAGCAGGTAATAGTTGTGTTTTCAACTTTAGTCCTTAGGTGGTCCTGTAGTATCACTGATATGACAAACAAACGCTGAAACTAGGAGAACTAGAAGGCTGCTGTAAACTATGCTGCTAGCTTACTGCTACAGACAGATGCTGCAGTGCCGTGTCAGAGCTTCATGCAGAGCAGCATCGCTGTGATGCACCGGCTTTAATGACAGGATCTATAAGTCATTGTAAAAACATAATATGGCAAAAAAAAAAAAAAAGCTTTTTTTTTTTTTTTGTGGGTTATCATTCATAAAATGTTCTGAAAAGTTTACAAGCAAAACTATTTCACTTTGTAGCTCAATTTGTGTTGCGTAAGTTACAGGTAAGTTACAGGTTGGCCCGATGTATGTACGAATGGATGGAAAACGACTCATGCAGTTATAAGGGTTAGCATGTCGACATGGGCAAATATCACGCAACCATTCATAAATTCCTGTTGTGACATTTGTCTTGAAATAGGCTTTATTTCCTTATTTATATTTGGGGAAGCGATTCATAAAACACAACGTCATGCAAAAATTAAGACCTGTTTCATTGTGGTGGTAAATTTCAGTGGTATGAAATCTGAGCGACATTTTAAACTGTATTTGCCTCATGTATTAGTGATCAATACTAATGACATTTAATCCCAACAAATTGATAAATCAGATTAACTAAACAGTGAATTTTGATCCAATCTCGCACACATTCTCGTGGCACTGCACCTCTTCCTCAAGCGCTCCGCTCTCTCTCTCACACTCAACTCACACACCACACACACACACATGCACACGCACACACATGCCACTCGTGCGCCTTTGTGTGGATCAACTCTCTCTTATAATAATGTAAATCTCTAAAAATGTGGAAGTCTAACGCAGAGAATTTAGGTTTCCTTTACTGATTTAACATGTCACTTGCACTTTGACACCAGAGGAAGTTGTATAAAACTTGGTTCTTACATGAAGAAGTTCATTAAAATGCTTATTTTAGCAAGAAGCTCAGTAGTTACTGTAATTTTCATGAATCCCACCCATAGCTTTTAAGGACCTCAGGATTGAACATGTGCTTGGAAGAGTTCTGTCTTTAAGCCTTTTTATAAGGTCCAAGAGGGATTCAGCAATCAAACCAACTTCACCACCAAGGGACAATAGAAGCAAATAATTGAGTCTGAGCCTTAGAGCCAGACCGTGGTGGCAATATGAGGTGATAGATCAGAGGAGCGTAGACCGAAATAAAGGAATTCAGGTCAGGAGGTGCTGTTGTAGTTGTTGCTTTCTAGGCAAGCATGAAGGACTTGAACTTAATGCAACCAATTCCTGAAGCCATCAGAAAAGGATTTGTCTATGTTTGCTGTCTAAACACAGGGCACAACCTAACCACCATTTAGGATTTACGTTGATGGTAAAATATTATATTCTTTGATAGTCATTCTAAAGTAATATTCCTGCACATTCCAAACTTTTGTCCAATTAAACCCATTTGTTTTTTTTTTTCTTCCTGCTCTGCTTGGCACAGTTTGCACTTTGCCACTTCCTACTGGTGTTTTTTTTTTTTTTTCCTCCAATCAATTTGTTCTCGGCGTGTTATTTTGTTCTGCAGGGGATTGTTTGTGCCAAGGCCAAACTCTATGTGACCCTATTATTCTTGTCCCACAACATCTTGCTATTACCAACTGCTTGCTGCACTTTGCCACACAGAGTAAGAGCTTCACTTCTTCCTGTGATGCTGTTGTTAGACTTTATTAACAACTTCACCTGGATGCTGGATTGTGTTTGGAGGGTCATATTATCTCCAAAGCTCTTGCTTCCCTTTTCTGCACATCGAACCATGTTGGAGTCAGTAATGCAGCAACTGTCGCATGATGGCTCACCGGCTACTTTCCTGTAATGGAAAATAACAAAATAATTTACACAAGTACTGTATTTAAGTACAGAGATCTTAGAGAGTGAGAGGATGCCTGAGGAATGGAGGAGAAGTGTGCTGGTGCCGATTTTTAAGAACAAGGGAGACGTGCAGAGCTGTGGAAACTACAGAGGAATAAAGTTGATGAGCCACACAATGAAGTTATGGGAAAGAGTAGTGGAAG
>VXCM01004248.1:3983-45254 GCA_014773175.1 Lucifuga dentata
TGGTAGTTTTTTTTTTTTTGCTGTATTTCATTGTAGACAAAACATATTACACAAATATTTTGTGGGCTACTTGTATAATTTTTTGGAACTTTTAAGACTTTGGTAAAAAAAAAAAAATGTTTAGCGATTAGAAACAGTTTGATGTAGCTGTTCTCAAAGCTTTCATAGAGTTCTAGTTTGATGCTTGGATGCTTTGGGGGGTAGTATTTAAATAATGTCTAATTTGGCCTAAATTATATTAAAAATGAGCATAAACTATACAAAAACAATGAACACTTTTGAGACTGTTGTGGAAGTGGACCAGCGGAAGAAGTCGGTGCTGACAGGAACAATTTGGCCAGATTAAGACATTGTCTTACCAAAACTAGATTATCCAGAGTTCCGGCTGTAAGGTAAGGACGTGTGTATGTGCTGGTGGAAATGGCCAAATTTGCATTGTCTGGTATTAAACGGTCCCTCTGATGGCGTTTTTTTTTTGTAAAGATAAGTGTGTATTAGTGTCCGCTGTTACTTCTACCTTTGTGCACTCTGTAC
Source organism: Lucifuga dentata (assembly GCA_014773175.1). Taxonomy (NCBI): domain Eukaryota; kingdom Metazoa; phylum Chordata; class Actinopteri; order Ophidiiformes; family Bythitidae; genus Lucifuga; species Lucifuga dentata. The sequence continues at coordinate 4,518 of VXCM01004248.1, forward strand.
AAAATTCAAGTTGCAGCCATTGTAGTAGCTGGAGCTGTGAGTAGGAAGTGTTGGTGGTGGTGTGTGACTTGCATCTGGCTTGTGTGTGTGTTGTCTCCTCCTGCAGCCTCCACCTCACCACCTTCTGCCTGCAGCACAGGCCCACCGTGGTCGCCTGCGTCTGCATCCACCTGGCATGCAAGTGGTCCAACTGGGAAATCCCCGTGTCCACGGACAGCAAGCACTGGTGGGAGTACGTGGACAACACGGTGACGTTGCAGCTGCTGGACGGTAAGCGCCCGTGTCCTCTGATTCTTCTGATCTTCTTGGGCTTTTATTTTGGCGGGATGGCCTCTGATGTGCTTTAGCTTCGCTGTTTTCAGAGCTGACGCACGAGTTTCTTCAGATCCTGGAGAAAACACCCAGCAGGCTAAAGAGGATACGAAACTGGAGGGTAAATATGTGCAAGCTGTTGGTTGCGATGTGTTATTTAAAGGGCCATGCCAGTGGTTTTGCGTGTTTGAGCCCAATAAATACCATTTCCCAAAATATTTCCTTTTAATCCTGGAGCGGTAAATAATAGAATAGTTTTTCTTACCTTCCAGACAGCCATTGGATGCAGTTCATTCTAGTACGCTATAAAAAAAAAATCAATTTGTAGAGATTTTAAATGTGCTTGAGATCATCACAGCAAACATGATGTCTTTTAAATCGTCAAAATAATTTAATGTAACTGGTCTGCATGGAAGATAATGTATGTCTCTGCCAGGGAATAAAGGTGTGTGTGTATCACTTGAACATTTTGATTTTGAAAGATTAAGGGATTTGGCAAAATAACAGTAATATTTATTGGGCTTGACATGCAAAATTGGCGGTATTGTCCTTTAAGCACTTTCAGGCTCATGTTAAAGTATCAAATTCTGGTAACTTGTGTTTCTTGTCTTTTAGGCCGTACAAGCAGCTAAGAAGCCAAAGGCAGACGGCTCCACGGTGGAGAGCGGCTTCCAGGGCGCCTCCTCCTCTTCCTCTCTAGAAAGCCTCTCTGGCGTCTCCAGCTCCTTCTTCCCCTCCACCTCAGACTCTGCAGAGATGCCCCCCCTCAGCACGATCGGGGGCCCATACGCCTCCTGCCAGCCACTGAGCGACCAGTCAAAGGCCTGCAGCTACGATTTCTCCTCCCAGCCCCCCCACTCAGACTTCACGCTGGGGAAACACGAACACAAAGCGGCGGGGGGGTCGAGCAGCAAACACCAGCAGCAGCTCACCGCCAACGCTGCGCCTTTTGCTCGGCCACAGAAAGTCTTGACTCTGGAGAAGTACAGGGAGAAACACGCAGCGGAGCTGCAGGCTCTGCAGAACGGCAGGGCGGAGGAGCAGAGCGCCGACTCATACGCGGCCCCCCCAGCGCTCTCCTCCTCCCACCACCACAAGAAACGCTCGCAGCCGCAGCCCCCCCAGCCCGCCGATGGCAGGAGAGACAAATCCAGCTCCAAAAAGTCCCGCCTCACCGTCCCTCTCGCTGAAAACGGCACCGCCACCAGCGAGGAGCTGAAGATGAGAATCAAAGTTTCGTCTGAGCGTCACGGCGGCGCGGAGCAGGGCGGCGCTCTGCCCGCCAAAGACAAGCACAAAGAGCACTCTGGCCACCGCCACGCCAAACACGCCCATTCACACGCGTACTCGCTGAGCGGAAACAGCAGGGGGACAATAGACAACCCGGCGTTATCTCTCAGAGCACCCGGCGGCCACGACACAGGGTCTTCCAGCTCATCGCGGAAGAGGCCCCACCCTGACAGCGGCACCCACAACCACCACAAGAGCAGCAGGAGCTCCAAGATGTCCACCAACTCCTCCCACTACTCATCAGAGAGCTCTCAGAGGACGATGGTGGACCGTCACGGCCACGACGGAACCAACGGCGTGCTGACTTCCAACGGCCAGCACACCGACTACAAAGACACTTTTGACATGCTAAACTCTTTACTAAGTGCCCAAGGAATGAACTTGTAACCCGCCGAGGGTCCCGAATGTCGTCTAGGTTCATCAGTTAGGAATGAAATGTTCAATAGAATATATATATATAACAAAAACAAAAAACATAAAAAAAAAAAAAGATTTTATTTCTCTTAAGTTATCTGAATTCTGCTTCACCTTCAGTCGTGTCCACACACTGATTATTGATGACGGTCGCAAAGCCGTCAAACGTGAAATTATGCATTTTAGCTGTGCACAATTAGCTTGTAACACAGAAAAAAAAAAAAACCCTCNAAAAAAAAAAAAACCCTCAACATTTCATATATGAACGGTAAAAACGGAATTTGAAGCGTTCTTTTAATGAGACCGATGGTTATGATTTAATGATGTGCATGTTTGCAGTCAAAAAGGGAAGACATCGCTCATGTTTGCAGCTGATTGGACGGTTTACACGGTTGACGTTAACGTATGTACATTTTGTATGTTAAGACATTTTATTCCACTAAAAAAAAAAAAATCTCAGGTNCACTAAAAAAAAAAAATCTCAGGTCTTGAACTTTTTTGATATGTGAAAGAATCTTCCTCTCTTTGGGTTCTTCCCTGTATCTGTGGAGATGTATCACGTTATCCATTTGTCCACAAAGCTGGCAGAGATTCGGCGTCTGTCTTAGAAAAGTCGCTCCGCTTCTTTTTCGACAAGCGTTTTGAAAAGCGAGGAGAATTTGCTGTGTGTTCTCGCTGTCGGATTTTCCAAGACCGCACCTGAACGTAACGTGCAGACCCATTTAGAGCTCCAAACGGAGCTTTACGTTACAACTGCTGTGAAAGTGCATTTAAAATATATTGGCTAAAATTGCAAAAAAGGCCTTGTGATTGTACCATGTCAATCGCTACTCAGTATGAATCAATGTCTTAATATCAGAAAATAAAAATCTCTGAAAGATTGTATATACGAGGACTATAACTCCAATTTCAAACGTCCAAACCTTCCTGTGTTGAGTGTATCGTGGGAGTAACGCAGACTCTGGATTTAAGAACATCCCAGTTTGTGTAACAGGAGCCCAAATAAAGGTGTAAAAAATGGTTTTTACTAGGGCTGGGGAAATTAATGCGTTAATTTTTGTGATTAATGTGGACTATTGGGCCACTTTGAGAACGGTGGCCAATAAATTTCATTATAAGGAACATTTTCTGAGACATGCTATGGGTGGTGGTAATAAAGGAAAACTCTCTTTATAATTTTCATTTTTACTAATTGAGAAGTCATCTGAGGGCCTGATAGATTAAAGGTGTGGGCCGTATCTGGTCTGCAGGCCGCCAGTTGCCCATCCCTGGTTTAATGTTTAAAAAATTAACGCATCTGTTTTTTCAAGATTCTACATTTCACCTTCACGTTCTTCCCCCACTTCCTGTGGCTAACATGCTCACGCTCATTATGAAGAAGAAACAATATAAGACTTTTAGATACAAATTGAACGAATTAGTAAGTTTGAACGGTTTAATTAAACTTTAAGATTAAATACATCAGTTCAGTTGTAGGGCCTCTTGTTTAGGTGGCAAACTAAAACAGTACAATTAAAGCATATAAAATGGATTTTAAATAGGAAATTCATCTACATTAATTTGGTGATTCAATGTATAATTACAAGTTTCTGCTATTAATCACAGAAATCTGCAATTAATTTTTTTTTAATTGATTTACAGCCCTAATTTTTACACTTCACAGCGATTCTGTGTCTGATATGAACCAACAAAAACCAGATTTTGTTGACCGTACTCACTGAGATTTTAGGCAGTTTGTGCTTTTTCACGGCTCATAAAGCTTATTTCTACTCTGACAAAGGAGGTCATGTGATCATGTTTGTCATCTGACATTTGGATGAAATATGGGGGGCAGGTAGATAATTTCAAGAAGAAAGGATTCAATTTTGGAGGTCATCTGAATCAAATTCTGGAATCCAGTTGAATTTTTTTCAATTTCTATTATTTTTCTGTCGTATTAATTTTTTTTTTTTTTTTTTTTNTTTTTTTTTTTTTTTTTTAATCAAAGGAGACTCTAGCCCCAGGAGAAGATGGGAAATTAAAAAAGGCTGTGTGACTTATGCAATCATGCAAAAGTGTTATCAGGCAAAACATTAAGTTTTAAGGCAGATGATTTTGAAGGATTTGGGGATATAGCAAAGTAACAAGAAAAGTGCATAAGGGTATTTCATTGGGTTCAAACATGCAAAATCACCAGTATGGTCCTTTAAGTCCTANAAAGTGCATAAGGGTATTTCATTGGGTTCAAACATGCAAAATCACCAGTATGGTCCTTTAAGTCCTACACAAATGGGATGCTTTTTAAAATGTATATGGATTACTTTCTACGTAAACTATAACTGGACAAATAATGGTATAATTTTTAATGGTTTGGGGAAGGTCTGATCAAAAGGCTCAAGTCCAAGTGAAATCACAAGTCAGCAGGTCTTTTTTGATGATGTCGAGTTTCAAGTCAGCCAATGTAACTCAAGTCCAAGTCCTTCTTTATATAGCAGGGCTGCTAGTTTAGTCATGTTGGAATGGAATCAGCATTAAGGTTTTTGCTTGCCTAATATAAAATAAAGCTTCCAAACGTGACATTTGGTTTCTTCAATAAACCACATGGGAATTTGAAGATTTTTTAAGCTGGTCCTTCCTCATGCACAACCCAGAGTAAATGGCTCATTTGTGAGTGGAACATAAATCCAGTTCCTGATAATTAACTAGCACCCTCTGAGCAAACGCAGCACTTTCACCAAGTATTACCTTCTAATTTTAGTGTAGAAGACAATGGGGAAATTCAGCAGGAGGACATCGGTGAAAATTCAACCATCTGGACATTCTCGCATGCTGGTGGGAGGGTGATGATTTATTTTCAGCTGAATTGGAGACGCCTACTGCTCAAAATCCACCGAGAGGGCGAGATATGAGAGCAACAAATCCAGAATTAAGAGCCATCTGAAAGGAAAACACTGTCCAAGCTCTAATTACAGCTCGAAAAACTGGATCATATATATAGACCCATACCTCCCACATACACAAGTACCAGCAATTTGAAAAGGTTAATGCATGATTAAGGCAGACAAGAATATTTTTAGAAAGATAATTAAGATGAAGACATTTTATCTGAACTCCTTGGTGGCTCTTTTTTGATTTCTGAGCCAGACAAATCATCTGTGGATATAAAAAGATGACAGAGCATCAGTCACACTTATTATGTTTGGTAGAAACAGAAGCACAAGACAAATGTCAGCATTCATGGCCATTTTTTAACAGGATTGCAGCAGGTATCACTCTTTGTGGCATGGCTTTGCTCTGAGGCGCCACTAGATGGCAGTATTACCTTTGAGCTTTCATGCCTGGCAGGGACAAATCAGCAATCCAAACATCCAGCATCATTTTCTTTGTGGTTTTTACAGAATTTGAGAGAAAAGCAAACAAGACGCAGCGGCGGATAACCTTGAAAAGGACACACATGCTGATACAGGCGCATTTTGGACGCCATCCATCTAATTAACAGATTCGCAACCAATGGATGTTGAAGGCTAATTTCACCGGTGGAGTTGATCAAAAGGCCTTTGTGGAGCAGCGTGCCACTCTTACACCCATATGAGCCTTAATGCAAATGATGCAGGAAATTGTGCAGGAAAGTGGCATAATTATAAGCCATTGAAAGTCCATTGTCATTCCAGTATGAGAGGTCTCTCTTGAAAAATCAGGAGCTGATGGAAACCCCTCTAAGTACCTGAGATAGAGCCTGAGGGGGGAATGACTGGGCTGCCATTATACCATGCTACTGCAATTATAGCCCATGACTGGCAGGAGCAGAAATTAGCCTCTGTCTTCGTGGTGTGGTCTAGTATTTTTTTTTTTTGTTTCCAGCCGGTGTCATGTGCACTCAGAGGTCTGCGACTCTCGAGAAGCAAGGCGTTATTTCATCGTTTTCCTCCCCTGTAATTATTCCCTTTACTGATGCAAATGCATCCTCTCGTGGCCTTCACGCTGGAGATTCATGTTTGCGGCGGGAACAGAAAACAGCAGCAGAGACAGCTATAANAAAAAAAAAAAAAAAAAAAAAATGCACAGTTGATGTGAAACGTCTTCCTCCCTACTCGTCCCCAGGCATCAATAATTCACCGGCTTTGACATTTGAACTAATTATGGCGCACCAATGGCCTATTTGAGTAGGGTCCTGTCACATGAAAGCTGGCGGGTCCTTCCTGTCAGCACAGCCAACCCACAGCAACAGAGGGCTGAAGCCATTAAAATGAATGGAAACCCACCTGAGTCACACACACACACACACTTACACACACCAACATGAATTAATGCCCTCAAATGCACACCCTGACATGAGAACACACACAAAAACATGCACTGCTGCCTCACACACACACACCCACCCACACTCTTGCAGACACATGGAGACATGCATAAACATGATGTGCTACAGTAGCTCACACACACACACACACACACACACTGATGTGCTCGGCACCTGTGTGGGTTGTTTGGCCTCCTCATCCAGACCTCTCTGGTTTTAATTAGCCTGCAGCTCAAGTGTTTTCTTTTTCTATCCTCTGAAGGGCGATGATAACGGCTCCAGCCTGGATGGAGGCTCTCTGCTGGTTTGTTTCATTAGGGAGAACATAATGACCCTGCAATCACAACAGCAAGAAAATACCTCCCCTCCTAATTATTTTCCTCCCCACGCTTCACTTTACACTCGGCTTCTGTCATCGCACCTTTAGCAGATAATAATAATAATAATAACAACAATAATAATAGATTCTAATTTCAAGCCAAAAAAGTTCTATAAATATATAGGCTGCTTTTCCTTGGCAGGTGAAGCTCAGGTGTAACTAATAACACTAATTATGACTCATTCATTCAGGTGCATTAATGACATCTGCAGATCACTAATAAGACAATCTTATATTATTATTACTGATATAATCTGACGTTTTAGGCTTTTTATTGACTTTTTATTTTCAATCCCAGACCATTACTTGCTGTAGATTAGTTCTAAAAAAAAAAAAAAAGNAAAAAAAAAAAAAAAGGTAATAGTGTTGGATCGTGGGCGAATCAAGTCTGATTGCTCTTGAAACTGATGAAGATGAGCGCCGTGGCTTTATTTAAAACGTTTGCTGATGTGGCTTTCCAAGATTCTTCCTGTTGGATGAAGTGCCAAATATGGAAATATCCACATTCAAAAACTCGCCGTCTAAAACGAAGAAGCACTTTGAGGTAAGTTTATGTTTCCACAAAGAGCATAATGAGATAACAAAAAAATTCTGGTTTTTGTTTTCATTATATATCATTTAATCTTACTTTCAATACATTCCTACCTGAATTTAATGAAGGTTTAGGAAAAATCAATAAAAATATGTTTTTTAAAAAGTTACTGTGATGGAAGAGGATTAGGAAAAAAAAGAGAATATTTATGAGATTAAAGTCAGAATTCTGACTTTGTTTGAATTGACTTTTTTTTCTCTGAATTCTGATTTTAATCTCAGAATTCTGACTTTAATCTCATAAGTCTTTTTGTTTTTTCAAGTGGCCCTAATCATCTTCTGTATACTGCAGCTTTAAATACATTTACCATTAAAAAAAGAAAAAAAGAAAAAAAGAAAACACCAAAGGAAAATGAACAAAAGTTTTGTTTTTTTTTTGNTTTTTTTTTTTTTTTTTAGTGTTTTTATAACATATTTCTACTTTTATTAAAGGACCTTCCTGGTGATTTTGCATGTTTGAGCCCAATAAATACAACCCACACACACATTACATTCCTGCCAATCACTTTCCAAAACATACACTGGAGCAGTAACTAGTAGAAGTGGAAGCCAAATACTCTGTCCAGATGAGGAAAAGTGTAAATGCTTGCAGAATATTGTGACTGGAATATTTTTTTTTAGTGTAAATGAGGTCGTAGCCGCACGTTTTCACATGCAGCTGCAGTTGTTTTCCAGCCTGTTTGACGTCACCGGCTTTTGCTGCAATGACAACACAATTCTCAAAGTGAAAAAAAAAAAAAAAAAAAANAAAAAAAAAAAAAAAAAAAGAGTGGGACGGCATCAAAGAGGAGTATTTTTTACAGCGTTGCATTTTGTTAAACTTAATTTGCTGAGTTATGTTTGACCTGATTACACAACAAACCACTTCCTGCTGCAGATGCACTGCCTCAAACTGCCACAAGGGGCAGCACAGAGACAAAAAAAAAAAACAAAAAGGCAAAAAACATGCCCACCATGCAGAGTTTATGAATAACTGAATATTCCAAATGAGATTTTGGGTTGGTACCATCAATCCTGTAAGAAGGTTTGGGCTGTCTTGACAACAGGCGGTTATTTAAGTCGAGCCTGGTTGGATCTTTGGGTTTCAGTGGGAGATACAGCCGGGTGTCATCAGCATAGCCATGAAACTAAGCGTTCTGGTTTATGTGGCAGAGTGGGAGTTTGAGGAGGAGGATGAATTGGTTTTTGAGAGCTGAACTGGAAAGGTAGAAGATGAGCCTCTGCAAAGCTGGATTTGGGTCGACAGGGCGTAGAAATCTGCTTTTCTGTTTGCAGCAGCAAAAGCGCAAACAGCGAAGGGTGCTGCCAAGGGTTTATTGATATTTTAAGGTGAAGCAAGCAGATGAAAATATATATTCAAAACGCCCGAAAAGTGTTTATTTTCTATTTGTGTGAGATGCTTGAGCTAATGCAGTGTCAAGTATTACAGCACCAACACCGAGATACACATAATGATGCCAAAAATGGCTTTACCAGTGAAACGTTTGTAATCTTTCACCAGCATGATGTAAATGTATCCGTGTGTGAGGAAAAAATTCACCAGTTGTGTGTGAAATCCTCTGTTCGTGTCTGTGGAATCACGTCCATATTAATTCCAAATATGATATGCCTGTCTGGACTTATAAATACATATTTGTCTCTGCGTCTTTATGCAGCACTTCATCTTAATGTTTGCAACCTCCATCATTATTTACTCTCTCTCGTCCTTTAATTATTGAATTTACTGGCTGTTTCATCTTCATTATCTCTCATACCTGTTTCTCTGCAGCTACAAGTTCCCTACAGGCTTTATTAAAAATTTCATCTGGACTTAGATCATCTTTAACGAAGGAAAATGACGAAAAGTGATCTTTGGAGGTTGCATCGCTTCTCGAAACAGAAGGACGGAAAATCCAGAGGCGATAAGTGTGGGATGATGATGTATCTTCTATTTCTGTCTATTCAGAAGAATGGAACCAACCGTCATCCTAAAAGGTGTCAAGATCTTGAAGATTTTGGTGGGTTGCTAGGTCAGAAACAGCCACTTTCCCAAAGTCTAAGACAACTTCAGCTCTTTTTCAAAAACTTTGTCACTAAAGTTGCTCCTGACTCACTCCTGTCCCTCGGTTGAGTCTGTTAGCGAAGCAGATTGAGCTTAGTCCACCATACTTGTTTCTCTTCATGTATGGAAATCTGATTGATCACACTTAAATGTTCCCAATCACAGCTGTCTCTCAGCTGTCAGTCAACAAATGGATCGTAATATCCACCATCCAGCTGCTGTCAGCTTCTCAGACGCTCCCACACGAGATTTTCCACAGGCGTTGCTGTTGATTTTTTTTTTTTCCACGAGAATCACATCTCCTGACAAGTGCTGATTGGAGTCTTTTCAGTTCTCGTACAGCTGATATGAATGTGGGATAAGTGTTTGAAACGTCTAAAAAAAGACGGTTTAATTAGCCTAAACGCGATTTTTTTTTTTACACATCATTTTTTTCAGTGTTAAGTCGTAACAACAGCTATTTAAAACACAATTTGCGTCATGAAATTATTCAAATGAGGTGAAACTTTGAGGTAACAACTTCTCCATAAGCTAATTGGACTTAGGTGTTCCAATCAATGAGATGGGGCTGGAGGTGTGGGTGGTGGAGGAGCTCTGCCTTATAAAAAGACACACAAACGCTGCTTTTCTCTGCAGATTTTAATAGATGCGTGAAGCTGGAAAAGCTCAGAAAGCATCTCTAAACACAATGATGTTCATTAATCCACAATAAGGGGGAATTTAGCAGCCTCGATGCTCTCCATCCAAAGGTTAATTAAAAAAAAAAAAAAAAANAAAAAAAAAAAAAAAAGATTCAGAAATCTCCAGGACTTGTGAAAGTTTCTGTTAGTGTGTCCACTATAAAGACACCAAATAAGACTTCTGGGACAAAACTGGATAAGACAGGTTGAATTTTTTTTTTTTTTTTTTTTTTNTTTTTAAGTATTTAGCATATTTGGAGGAAAAAAAAAGGATAATGCACCAACACCAAAACATCATCCCAGCTGTGAAGCATGGTGGCGTTATTCTGCATTTTACTAAAACTCCGAAATTTACCTCTAACTAGGAAAAGCATTTTCTTTAAATCAATCAGCATGTAGAGACACAATTTAAAGGACCATACCACCCATTTTGCATATTTGAGCTGAATGTTTTTCAATTTTCATTTTCCAAGGGATAAAACAGTATTTCAGCTTTCCTGATATTTTGCAAAATCTCTTAATCTTTCAAAATCAAATATTCAAGCGATACACCCACCTTAAAAATCCATGTTTCTCCTGCTAATAGTTACGCAGCCTTATGAAGTCACGGTCATTTAAATTTTTCGATAAATGCAGGTCTTCTTTTGGGACTATATTCCCCGGTGGAGACATACATTCACTCCACACTTTTTATCGCGCTTAAATGCTAAAATTACGAAACTGAAAAACCTGAATATACATGTTGTTCACGATGATGGATTACCTATCCCAAGAACGTTTCAAGTATCAANACCTGAATATACATGTTGTTCACGATGATGGATTACCTATCCCAAGAACGTTTCAAGTATCAACAACTTGATCTTAATAGCGTCCTACCTTCCAGACTAATGGCGGTCTGGAAGGTAGGAAAAACATTTTTAATTCACCGTTCCAGTAGTATACTTTGGGAAATGATTGTCAGTAACGTTACATGTATGAAAATTGAATATATTAGGCTCAAACATGCAAAATGGGTGGTATGGTCCTTTAAACAATGACAGTGTGCAGCTATTCTTTAAAAGGCTCTTAAATGTTAAAATGCAGCGTCCTTTGGTCCAACAGATTAATTAATTCCAAGTTACGGCTTCCAGGTTCCGAGGTACAACGAACGCAGCATTAGCGCTGTAGTTTGAGTTGCTATTGCTGCTTTGGGGTCTGGAGAACTTATAATCATTCAGGAAAAAATTGATTTAAAGCTGTATCAAGAAAATTTACATGAAAAAATCAGGGCTGTAGTCCATCCCCTGAAGCTTAGAGAGAAGTTGGATGATCCAAAAACACGAATAAATCAGTACCAGAACAGTTTAAAATCCCAGAATTATTGATGACTGAAGCAGCTTTGTGGGGAAGAAATGATTGACAATTCCTCCTTGTTGTTGTACCAGATATTAAATAAAAAGTTTTCAAACCATTACAGCTCGGATGATGAATAATTGAGCAATATGTTCGATGAAGACAAGAAAAGCACAATTGTTGGAGCGTTTTTAGTTCAAGTAGAATGTGTTGCTGTGATTCAGCTGACGATCTAACCACTTTTATTTTATTAATGCAGGAATCCAGGTAATTTTAAAGGGTCCCTGCACATATCTGGCAGTCTCCACCTATCACATAATTAAATAAGATTCAGATCGTCACATAGAATAATTTCATGAGGGCTGATGGTGAACGTGGCTATATCAACTTTCCCCTTTTGCACCAACCCACTCACAAGGAAATCGAGAAACTGGCATAAGTGAGTGTACAAAAAACAAAAAAAAAAAAAAGNAAAAAAAAAAAAAAGTGGTGTGGGTGTGAAGATGTCCACGGTTCAGTGGCCAAATAACAACCCACTCAGACAGCCACTCGTGAAATTGCTTATCAATTATTGACATTTGTGACACAGACATTTAGTATTTAATCAGATCGGAGGGCTGATATTTTCAGCATTGCTCACCGTTTTAATAATAGGCCTGGATCTCTGATAATAACATCAAAGAACTCACCATAATGTGGGCTTACACCAGCGCTTGGCTGATTCTGCAGAGTTACGTTCCAGCATGGCTTCCCAGAATGCAAAAAGATGCTGCTTAAAAAAAAAAAAAAGCATTTATTCTCTTTCCCTCGTTTGATTGGTCTAATTTTGTGAGCCGGGAGTTCTAGCAAACCTTCACCAATGCCGATTAACTCTCTTACACCCAGAGAAATCACTCCTAACACCTCCGGTTTAAATTTAACTCTTCGCCTCTGCAAACTTATCGCTAACTTTTGGAATCAAGGCTGCGTTTTTCTTAGCTTGCTAATTGTGGCTAAAAAGGTAATAATCAGCTTGATCTGGATCAAGAAAAAAGTGGAGTCAATAGTTGTGGAGACTGAAGTGAATCTGTCCACTGTGGACATTTTTGGACACACTTTAGTCCCATAAGAGCCTTCCAGCATGGCATTAACTTCCTGTTTGGAGTTGCATTTCGAGTGCGGACATGTTTGAGTTTGATGAGCTTAGAAGTCCGGAACTCATCTGCATTGTCGAGCGCAGGTGGAGGTTCCACATGGAGGTGGATCAGCATGTGACCTTTGCCCTTGGCGGTCAGTGAGGATGATTGTGGGCGGGGTTCCACATGTGCAACCCCGCCCTGGTCGTTTTCTGATACAAACCAATAATGCGCCAGCTTTACCGAGTCACGTCTTCGGCGTTGAACCTCTGACGCAGACATTTCGCCGCGTCGCTTCACCGCCTCTGCAGCCTGTACTGATGGTGTGACAAGTTACCCACGAGCGTTCCGTTGACGCCTCGTGATGGAGGCATTATGGGATGTTGTACGGACAGAGCAGAGGGCTGATGGAAGACACTCGCAATCGCCCTTTCCTCATTAGATGCAGGGCTGACTCTGCTCATTAGGCCGGTGGCAGCGTGATGGGGCTCTATTCTCCAGAGGTGACCAAAGGTGCTTACACAGACCCTCCACGTCTCCATAATGATGCCCCAGACCTGTCACTCTTGTCACAAGACTGACATGACCTTTTTCTGGCTTGTGCGCTAGAAAAAAAAAAAAAATCCTAATTTCATAGGATGAGGCAAGAGACGTCGTGTTTTATGGCCAAAATCAGAAAATTTGCCCGCTTTTGCATCAGCGTGCACCGCCAAACTTTCCGAGCTGTTGAGTCGCTTCCCTCTAATGTCAACAGACAACTTCCTGTCAATTCATTGTTGATTTAAGCGATTGCAATTCATGTTTTAATCTCGCCTCAAAAGCTAGACCTTGCTATTAAGACCTATGAATTAGAGGCCCGCTGAGTAGCGACGGAGCGGTTGAATAGATGTCTGGAAGCAATCTGTACAAGATGGCTGATCAATGGTGGGAAAATGAAATGGAAGATGAAAAGATGACTTTAAAGGCTGGTGAAAAGAGAACATGTCGGAGGGGGTTTTGTTCGTTCAGCTTCCATTTTTAACCTCAATCATCTGCACAGCACGTATGAAAGGGAGAAAACTGTGATGCTGGAGCCCACCGTGGCTTTTTTCTCCAGTGTCAAAGGCTGGCCAATACCCTTATATAACTATTTAAAGGACCACACAGGTGGTTTTGCATGTTTTAATGTTTTTCTTTAATGCCAATTTTCCCAAAAAAAATACTCCTGAAGCACTAAATTTTCAATTTGTTTTCCCTACCTTCCAGACTGCCATGCTTTCAGTTTATTCTGTGACGCTATAAAAAGCTAATTGATCTCAGCGAACCATGTTATTATTATCTTTTGTTGAGGTTACTTAATTTTAATGTATTAATGCAGTTAAAAGCACAAAGTAGCCTGAAAATTCTCCAGGGAATAAAGTCCCAGGAGAAGGCTGCTTTTGCCAGATAAATAAGAAATGACCAGGCATGCCTCCTACACTTAAAATTCAATGTTAGCAGGCAAAACATTGCATTTTAAGGCGGGGTTAACATTTGATTTTGAAAGATTAGGAGATCTGGCAAAATAACACAAGCTAAAATATGGTTTTATGTTTTGGCAAGTAACATAACAAATCACCTGTATGGTCCTTTAACTGATTTATAGCTTAAATGAGTGTCAGACACATGTCCTTTCCTGACATGGTGCAAAATCTGTGAACTCTTATTTCAGAAAATACCCTTTTTTATGCCTGATTGTGATGAATTTGTGGAAATCTCTACATATATGTGATTTTTTTTTTTTTTTTTTTTGCTATTAGTTCCGTTATTAAATTATTATTAAAGGGCTCGTAGAGGCCAGGTCTGCCCTGTCCTGCCACCAGATTCCTGCTGTCTTTCACAAAAATATGACAAGTGCATCGCCCATTTCATCTTTTGAAAATAGTCCCAGTTTTGCATTTTGTTCTGATGAGAAATAAGATTTTTTTTTTTTTTTTTTTANTTTTTTTTTTTTTTTTTTAAGTTTATCATTTTCCAATTTTTGTTCCACAGCAGGAAATCCAGATCGTCCTCCGTTTAGATTTTAGTCATACATTTTGCATCATGCAGATTTTTTCCATGCTCTTATTGGGTACTTCCCCCTGGGTTGCACAGATTAATATGCTGACACATCCTGCTGCAAAGTGTGGAAGGAAAAAAAAAATCTTAATAATAAAATCCAGAGGAGCTCACATCAATCCTAAGACGCGTTTAGCGCCCATGCTTTGTAAAACGCCCAGTCAGATCCGGCGCTTAAAGCGGCCTTTCCAAACAAAGCCCGATTGTAATTGACCACATGAAGCGCCAGTTTATACCCACACAGCTCTAACATACAAAACAGAGAGCAAAAAAAATGAGAACATACATTAATCCTAGCCAGATTGGGGACTGTATGAATTATGCTAAGAATCTTATCTGTTATTTCCCCTGATCTCCTGCTGGGTGAATTGATTGCGTTTTGGTCTTAATCCGCAGCATGCCATGCATCTTGGGAGACAACCAGGGAGCCATCTTGAATAAATAGAATTTGGACTTGACAAAAGCCACCTCCAGCTGAGCAATGAGAACGCATCCTTTTTACCCGTGCGCATCTCCTGCCACGCCAAATGACATTAGCAAATAGCCGGCCACACTTTACGCAAAATTGCAGTATGGATGTTCTGCAGAGCGTCATGTCTCCAAATAGCATTTGCATGTATGACGCTCATCAGGATGGATAAGTCCATTTTCCCCCCCAAACACCTTCTGCTGCAGCTCCTTTAAGAACATCTCCGCGCAACCAGAGAGGATGTTTTTTAATGAGATTAATTAGATTGCTTATGAGTGATGGTCCTCCACCAATTACCTGAGCCATAATACTGTTTTCCTCCACCCAGGGAGTCGCGCTCCGTGAAGCGGCGCCAGCCTTCTGCAAACGCAGGGCTGCTGCGGGAAATTATTAATCATCCCATCACCGTCCCCAGAGATAATATGACAATAAAGACAAAAGCCTCTCGTCGGTTGTGTGTTTAAAGCCACGGATTGCTTCCTAAACGCCAACTCCAGAGTTCAATTAGACGATGCTGGCGGAGCGTTTTAGCACGAGGAGGTCTTTTTCCTTCTGCAACGACACGCAGGATTTCAAATTCCACCAAATGACAGAGAAGCTTTGGCACCATTCTTTTTTTATTTGCCCCTGAAGGAGAGCAGCAGGGGGTCGCGGCCTCCCATGCGTCTATTTCCGTTGCCTTGCTGAAGGGCAGGGAGGGGTCACAGACACAGAGGGGTCCCAGCAGAGAGCATGGCAGCCAGGAATCAAACCGCAGCAGGGCTTGGCTGCCTGCGGCGCGCCGTGCCGGCTTTTATTGGCCGTTCTCCATCACACCTGTCACACTAGATTGGGTTTGCAGAAGCCGCTTCCTTCAGCTGAAAAGGCCAAAGTAGATTATGAGGGCAGGCGAGGTTGAAATGGAATAACCAATGGAACGGCGCCAAATGTAATGCTGCGCCGTCTGAATGCAAATGGCGATTGAATTCAGGATAATTTAGTTGAGTAGTAGTTGAGTGTCTGGCATGTCAAGGTTTCACTTCCTGCAATGCTGCTGTCACCATTCACACATTGGAACACGGATTTCCAAACATTTGATGCCTGAATAAACACATTTCCACAGCAACCTACATAAAAAGAGTTTCAGTGTAGCTCATTTATTACTGAAAAAGCTGATAATACTGCTGAATGTGAAAGCTAAGATTAAAATAATCAATTTCTATGGAATTGAATCGAGGCGATATTAATCTGTACCTCGTTTTGCTTTCTCAGGAGCCCCCTCATGGGCCCCTGGAGGTCCTCTGACCCACATTGAGAAACAGTATTGGGGCATATGCAAGCATGGAGAGGAAGAGTTTTGCTCTTCAAACTGTATGTTCTTTGGATCTCACTTTTTTTTTTTTTTTTTTTTTTAATTTTATTGTGTATTTTAGTTCAGTCATGGTGGATTTGCTGCTCATGCTAACTAGCTTCTTATCTGCTAGTAATCTGCGGCTCGATCGCCAAACTAACAGCCTGCTTTTGGGATGCTGTTATCAGCCAATCTGTTCCTAATGCTTTTCCAACTATTATTTGGATTGACACGAATTTTGGTTTGGACATTCACTGTCCCCAGAGGACAAATTGTAATCATCATGATACTCAGACTTTCCTCTAGTACCACCATTAAAGGGCCATACCGGCTATTTTGCATGTTTGAGCCTAATCAATTTTTATACACGTAATGTTACTGACAATCATTTCCCAAAGCATACTACTGGAACGCTGAATTAAAAATGTTTTTCCTACCTTCCGGACTGCCATTGGTTTCAGTTCATTCTGCTATTAAAATCAACTTGTTGATACTTGAAATGTTCTTGGGATAGGTAATCCATCNTTTTTTTTTTTTTTTTCGAAGTTTTGTAATTGTAGTGCTTAAGCACAATAAAAAGCGTGGAGTGAGTGTTTGTCTCCACCAGGGAATATAGTCCCAAAAGAAGACCTGCGTTTATGAAAAAATTTAAACGACCATGATTTNCTCCACCAGGGAATATAGTCCCAAAAGAAGACCTGCGTTTATGAAAAAATTTAAACGACCATGATTTCATAATTTTGAGTAACTATTAGCAGGTGAAACATCGATTTTTAAGGTGGGTGTATCCCTTCAATACTTGATTTTGAAAGATTAAGAGATTTTGCAAAATAGCAGGAAAGCTGAAATTTGGTTTTATCCTTTGGGAAATGATTGTCAGTAACGTAACATGTACAGTATGAAAATTGAAGATATTAGGCTCAAACATTCAAAATGGCTGGTATGGTCCTTTAAGTCTGAATTTCAACTTGTCATTCCATTCCATTTGTTTCAAAATCACTGTGAGTAATTATGGTTCTCAGAGGATGTTTAGCTAATCATCTGGATTTTGAATCAGTTTTGGCGAAGTTTCGTTAAATTTCAGTCTCAAAGATGCAGATTGTGGAATCTCTGCACAACGTGAAAGTTTCTTTAGGAAGAGTATTGAAGGCCATATGTGACTACCACTAAATTTAACCCAGCGGATGCAGAATTCCTTCCTGGTTGTGTGTCTGTCCTGACTGTCATGAAATGCTTTGCACCACCACCAGCAGCCAGGAAACAGGAAGTACAAAAACCTCCCATGAACTGAACAGCCAGCAAACGCAACAGATTTCGATCTAATTCTGGCTTTGTGGCTCGNCCTCCCATGAACTGAACAGCCAGCAAACGCAACAGATTTCGATCTAATTCTGGCTTTGTGGCTCGTTTTCCCGGCGTTGCCACGTAACCCGTCGAAACGCCTCTGCACAAACGCCACCGAGGCAACCACCTTGATTGCACTCGATGGAAAAAGTGAGTCAGAT
This sequence comes from Lucifuga dentata, assembly GCA_014773175.1. Taxonomy (NCBI): domain Eukaryota; kingdom Metazoa; phylum Chordata; class Actinopteri; order Ophidiiformes; family Bythitidae; genus Lucifuga; species Lucifuga dentata. The sequence goes on from VXCM01004248.1 coordinate 22,337, forward strand.
TCCGCTCTGATGGCGACGGAGAGCAAACACGCAGATGCGCGGCAGCCGGCCTCTCCTTGTTTGACTCCATCTTTATTACTGTCATCATCAGCGCCGGTAATGTTTTTCCTCCGGGCCGATCGGTTGTCCAACACAAACAGCGTCGTGCGGCTGCAGAGCTGCTCTTTACCCAGCAGACCCTCTGGGAGGAACGGGAGACATCTTCATCTGGGCGCTGCCTCATTATGGCTCCATCTGACACACACACACACACACACACACACACCACATCCTCCCTCTTCCTATAGACTTTGCCTCTGCCAAACACAGGCTTTGTTTGTCTAACACATGCAGCCACATACAGTACATTACTTTCCTTCTGTTTCGCCGCTTTCTCTCCACTCCAGCACACACACATATGCACACACACACCTTTTGGGTGTAATAAAACAGCAGATCAGAGTCATTGGCTGCTGACAGGGACTGACACTGAAACCTGCTGTTGTTGGAAGGCTGCCTGGGAGATGTTCATTACTCACAAAGCTTGTCGGTTTGGACAGGAGAGGAACAACGGCCTTATTAAGTGGAGACCTGGAGCAGCCGTAGGGGAAATACATACACACACACCCACGAGTGCACCCATACGGGCTCCGGGAAAGTTTGAAGGCTTTAACCCAGCGGTGTGATAGGCTGACAGAAGTTGTGGCTGCCAGAAAAATTTAAAACTTTCCGGCTACGTCGGAAATTTGCTGAGCTTGGAGTTTGACACAGCTGACAGACAGACAAATCATGACATGACGACATCCGCCACGTCAAACCCGAGCCTCAACTCTTAGCACCAAGAGGAGGAATAAAAAAAAAAAATCACTGTTGAGGAATGANACCCGAGCCTCAACTCTTAGCACCAAGAGGAGGAATAAAAAAAAAAAATCACTGTTGAGGAATGACGGCCTCATTTTCACAGGAGCCTTCTGGTATTGAATGGAGTTTCTGATGTCTGTCTGACTCATTGTATAACTCTCACAAGAACAGATTCAATATTCCCGACATTGCTGAACCTGAAGCCTTGTTTCCATAGTAACCCTGCTCTCCATCTCTCTAAACATAGCCCTCCTGACTGACTTTAGCTCTGTTCAGATCATCAAGCACAGCTGAAGAGGAGTTAGATACCCAGACGTGGACAATAATCTTCTCGACTTGAGGCGGGGGAATGATTTGCCAGTTCTGTATTTAACGATCAAGACCAAAGTTGAAACATTGGCAGCTTTATAAATACGACATGCAAAAGAAAGCAGAGCGAAAATAGGTTTTTATTTCATTTCAGAAGCATGTATCCATCATCCAAGGCAAAAAGGAGGAAGATCTACAAGGCATTACTCATTGAGGGCACCAATGAGGACACCTGCTTGTGTTTTAATCACAAACCCCCCCTTCCTCCATCTTTCACCTGCTACTTTTCCCCAAGTTTGCAAAATCTCAAAATAGCAGCGTCTCTCTAAACAACATGCTCCATTTCAGCCTCGAGCAAAAGGGGGCCCATCATAAATCAAAACTACCGCACTTATGATGGTTCGGGGACGAGTGGGGAGCCGGCTGAATTTGCATTTGATGCAGGCGTCGCTGTTTTAGGTAAATCTCTGCAGCAGGCGGTCATGTGACTCCCAGCAGGACTTTACCGTCATCAGAAATCCAACTAAAGGATGTCAAATGTCAACCTTTCGTCTTCAGAACCTGCTTCACTTCTTGATGAGGAATCTGGTGATGTCTGAGGCGACCTTGGAGGCCGCGATGCGTTTCTTCACCTGGCTGCGTTCTCTCATTTGCGCCGCCGTTCTCTGCAAGNTTGGAGGCCGCGATGCGTTTCTTCACCTGGCTGCGTTCTCTCATTTGCGCCGCCGTTCTCTGCAAGGAAACAGAAGATGATGTCAGAGCAAAGCGAGATCAATACATGCAGCATCTCTAGATTAAAGCGTCTGAGCGGCGGCGGCGGCGGCGTAAACGGCGAGTGAATCCCCTTATCAGAATGCTGACATTGCTGTGAAAAAGCGTGAAAATGAAGCACTTTCTGACTCACCAGGAGACCTTTCCTCACACATCACTTCTACTTACCCACCCAATCCTCCCTGATTATGAAATATTGATCGAGGAAGTTCAAGAACCCAAAAATTTTGCACGCAGCGACAAACGCCATACATCAATATGACACACAGCCACATCATAAAATCTTATTACCGGCAATATAGCTTTGTGAGGGATGGGATGACTTATGATCAATGCGTTTGACGTCTCACATTACTGCCACCATATATGAGCGTCAACATGAGTGATGAGAGGTGCTTTTTATTTGAGGATTTAAGAGACCGGTCCGCTGTGGAACCTTAAATGTTAGACAAATTGCATTTTTTTTCCCCTTTAAGCCCTTTGGCTTTAAAGCCGAGGCACTTGTTGTGCGTGCAGCGAGGCGGAATGTGCACGTACGGTTTTGTGGCAGACGGTGCACAGGGTCTGCAGGTTGTCCAGGGAGCACTGGCCTCCGCCGCTGTAGACCGGCCGGATGTGGTCCACCTGCCAGAAATGCCCCTCCACCGGCGCCCGGATCATCTCGTTCAGCTGGAACACACACGACGAAACAGATATTACCTCATATTCCTGGAAATTGCCATAACAAGCTGTGATTGCGCTCCCCTCCCAAACCATCCGTCTGCGCTCCAGTTAATATATCAAAAATCATGGTGTCTTCAGTATTGCTCAGTCTGTCTAAATTGTGATTTTTTTTTTTTTTTTTTTTTTTTATAACGCAGGCACATACAAACATCCACCAAATCAGTCAAATTAAACTGATTTCTGCACAGCGGGGGCCACTTCTGCAACGCCGCTTCATAATAAAAGTTAATAAACACAAATGCGCTCAAGTCGCAATAAAGTGCATGTGGTGAGGCGCAGGAATGGCGTGGATCTGGAGCAGGAAAGCGGAGAGAGAGAGATGTGAGGAAAAGACGAGTTATTGTGTCAAATCAATCACCAAGAACATAAAAAACATGAACAATCAATCAATACTCCTCAGCTCCCATTCTTGCATTTTTAATCTGTGAATGGATAATATTTGGGATTATTTAGCATGACTTTTAGGTTAGGTAATCTCTTTGCTTTGCCATGCAGATTAACACAATTACCCTTAAAGGACCATACCACCCATTTTGTATGTTTGAGCCCAATATATTTAATTTTTCATACATGTAAGGTCACTGAAATTTCTCAAAGGATAAAACTGTATTTCAGTTTTCCTGATATTTTTCAAAATCTCTTAATCTTTCTCTAATATCTCTAATAATTTCTCTAATCTCTCTCTAATACGAGAGAAGTGCAATTTAAATCTGTTTGTTTGTGTGTTATATGTTTTTTTTATGGATGAGTGTTTGGATAAGAGCCGATAACGAAGAAAATTGTCCTTTTTGTGTGAACTCAAAGTACAATAAAGTATTTTGAATTGAAGTGAATTGAATTGCAAAAGCTCTTAATATTTCAAAATCAAATATTCAAGCGATACACCCACCTGAAAAATCAAAGTTTCGCCTGCTAATAGTTACAGAAAATTATGAAGTTACAGTTTAAATTTTTCGATAAACGCAGGTCTTCTTTTGGGACTATATTCCCCGGTGGAGGCATACATTCACTGCGCTTTTTATTGTGCTTAAACACTACATAACTCCCATAAAAAAAAATCTGAATACACATCTTGGATTACCTATCCCAAGAACGTTTCAAGTATCAACAAGCCATGCAAAATACGGCATGGTCCTTTAAATCAGCAGCTTTCTCTGCACATTAATGGCTGATTTTGAAGTTTCGGCTCAGTATCGCAAAAATGTCCTCTGCATTTCCAGACAGGCACACTGAGCTAATGAATCAGCCGAACCCTCCCAGAACCTGGACCGCTCATGTGTCACCTAACAGGACCGGATTACCGGGCTCCAGTGGAGCAGACAGGGAACGCCGGGAACAATGTGACCTGGAAATTGAACCAGTGTGTGCGCTCTTGTCGCTCGCTGGTGTGTGTTTTGGCTTCTGAGTAAAATGGTTTATGATAGAAGTCTGAAGGCAGTGGGGAAGGAAAGGAAGGAGGTGAGAGGAAGGAGACGAGGAGGAAGGAAGGAAGATGGGGNAGAGAGAAGCCTGGTGGGAAGAGTTCAAGGCCAAAAATCCATTTTCCTGCTTTGAGTGTTACTCCGTCGACATTAGGCGGTGAATTGGAATTGATCCCAGTAGATTTAAAGAACAGGGGCAGGGTTCACGTGAGAACACACACACACACACACACACACACACACACGCACACACACAGAGATTCCAGGCAAAAACCTGCTAGTGTGCGCCTAACCCTCCAAACACACACCAAAAGAAACCACATGCAACCACACGAGACCCAAAAAACACACTGAAATACCCCTATACCCAATACACACCCCAAAAACACACACACACACACACACTGCGATACACACATGCACTAAAAGGTCACGACACACATGAAAAATCAACACATTCTCAGACACAGAAATACCAATACACACATGCTAAAGCGCTAACATACCCCAAAAGTGCACAAAAAGAACCATAGACACATGTACACACACCAGGATGAAACGATTCTCACACACACACACACACACACACTAGAACCCCTGGTATGAACCAAAGAATGAGCCTATAATCTTGAGGCTCCTCTACCGCTGTGGCGTCTTATCATGTGGCTGAGTTTGTTTCCTCTAAAGCCGGCGCATCGATCGGCGCTGATGCTGCTGCCGGCGGCACTGGGAAAGTGTGTGTGTGTATGTGTGTGTGTGTGTGCGGGGTGGGAGTGGGGGGCTTTGCGGATAACAGCCAACCAAATCGAACCGGCTTACTGGTTGAGGCCTGGCACTGGGAGAGAGAAAAAAAAAAAAAAAAAAAAAATCAATGGGCCCAGCAATCCATTTACTGGGAGATGGCCCCTTGGAGTGCAGATCAACCTGTGTGTGTGTGTGTGTGTTTGTGCATATGTGCGTGGGTGGGCGAGATGGAGAGTACAGCACGGTGTTATTTTTGCACTCGCACAAAGACACGAGAATATGAATTCAAAAAAGGGAGAGACGGATGTTACCTAACAAAGAAAGCCTGAAAGCTACATTTCGATTATATTTCCTCCCTAAAAACGTCCAAATCCACCGTCGTCACCGAAAAACGGCGTCCCACCTCTTTCAGGGACAGCTGGGCCAGCCACGTGTTTTCCAGCATCTCCTTGCGTCGGGAGGGCGGGGCGTTGTGGACCTCCAGAAACAGCTGGTGGGCGTGGAGGCCGCAGCGCTGACACACGCCGCGCTCCGCCTCCAGCACGCGCACACGCATGTACGACTGGCTGGAGCGCAGCTGGAACTCCTCCTGGCACCTACGGGAGGCCGGAAACAGGAAACGCCTTTTGAGTCGCCAAGTTCATTTTAATTTAATTTTCTTTCTGGCAATTTGGTCCTGATGCGGCAAAACCCCCCCGTCTGCTGCTGCAACAAACGCTCGCATTTATATATGCATCTGCTTCCTGACACCAGCCTATCGGGAATAAAGACACACACTTCGACGTTCTCATAACTCCCGTGCAGCTCACAAATTCTACAAAGACCTGGAAATTTCCCAATTCATTCCCTCGACTTTTCCACGCCGCCGCGGGAATCCTGTCAGCTATGATTCCTGTTATTTCAGCTGCAGCAGTGTTTAATTCCATGTGTGTGTGTGTGTTATCCGGATCCACAGCTGGGACAAAAACACCAAACCTGTGGGTGCAGAAGCGGGTGTTCCAGGGCCCACTGGTGGCAGAGCAGGGCTTCTGGCAGGACAGACACAGAGGGATGCCCTGGCTGTCCACAGCCTGCAGGTAACCTGAGTCTGCAGCCTCGGACGGTCGGTCCTCCGCCTCCTCATGGGACTTCTCGTCCTGCCTGAAGACAGAAAAGAAGTGGAAATGATGACTTTTTTCCACGCATAATTACCACTGGTGGCATCCATAGTGTCAGTGTTTAATGAACTTTTTTTGGTGGGAAACCTTTTTTTTTTTTGGAGGGGTCAGAGGTCAGAGCTCTTTCGCTTTCTTTCTCTTCTTTCTCTGCTGTCGAGCAAGATCTTAAACTTTGCATTTGCCAAAAATCACAAAAAATTCTCTATCTTCCTTTTAGGGACAAACATAACATCTCCTTTCCCTTCTTTTCATCAACAAATGCTATAATATACTATAATCATTATATCCACTGCCAATTCCTCTCTCCATCGATTTGGTGGCTTGTGACCGTTCTGCGCCCCCTACTGCCATGGAGTGGCATAACTCCTGTTCTTTCACTTTACGCCTTTTGAAATTTACTGGGGCTTTAAAAGACCATACCACCCATTTTGCATGTTGGAGCCTACTATATTCAATTTTCACACGTGTTACTGACAATCATTTCCCAAAGGATAAACCATTTTTCAGCTTTCCTGATATTTTGCAAAATCTCTTAAAATTTCAAAGTCAAATATTCAAGCGATACACCCACCTTAAAAATCCATGTTTCTCCTGCTAATAGTTATGCAGCCTTATGAAGTCACGGTCCTTTAAATTTTTCCATAAAATCAGGTCTTCTTTTGGGACTATATTGGAGACATACATTTGCTCTGTGCTTTTTAGTGCGCTTAAACACTAAAATGACAAAATTTCAAAAAATCCTGAATACACGTCTTGTTCACAATGATGGATTATCTATCTCAAGAACATTTCAAGTATCAACAAGTTGATTTTTAATAACATACCAGAATGAACTGAAACCAATGGCGGTCTGGAAGGTAGGAAAAACATTTTTAATTTGCCGTTCCAGTAGTATGCTTTGGGAAATGATTATCAGTAACGTCAGGTGTATGAAAATTGAATATATTAGGCTCAAACATGCAAAATGGGTGGTATGGCCCTTTAACATTTTATGCTAAAGTGCTAGAGGAGTAAATGAAAACTTTGCAGCTCTGAGGTGGGGTGATGACGTAAATTTGTAGAGTTTGTAAGGGGATTATTAAACAGGAAAAAAAAAAAAAAATCAAAAACGAAACTATTTTGAAATATTTTCAATATCAGAAGATCCGGTGGAGTTCTTTGAAAAAGCCACTGAATATATTCCGTACATCTATATATGAATTCCTGCCTTCTGACTAAACTTCACAGAGACCTTGACTGATCTGATCTACAGCCATCTCTAAGCCAGCAGGCGCATTCAATGCAACGCTTCATTCTTTCAACATCAGCACAACAAAACTGAATATATATTCAGCTAATAAAAAATAGGAGGAACATATGACTGATGTGTGTCTTTTCACGACGGTGATGCATCTGCACAAAATTCCATATTTATGTGTATGTGTGTCCTTTTGGCAGACGACAGCGAGTTTGGGCTTTTGCCACATTGTCCCAGCAGGGTGCTCGAGCCACGTTGGAGGGGACAGATGGACTAAATTCTCCGTCCCCGCGGTTTACAACGCAGACAGACAGCGAGAGAGGAACAAAGAGCCAAAACAGAGCGATACAGAGAGATTTAATCATTGAAATTGAGAAGAAAACCCTCCTCGCTGCTTTAAAGTTGAGAAGATACCAAAAAAAATTGGAAATAGCAAGAGACAAATGCCGTGCCAGAGATGTCTCGTGGATGAAAGAGGGACAGAAATAGACTTTTACTCATCTGCCCGAAATGAGAAAATCTGAGAAAGCCTCCAGTGCTGCACGGAGTTTGTTGGTGACTGTAAATATATTAGCCAGACTGCCTCAATCGAGGAAACGAAAAATTAAACATGTTATTTCACATTTACATTAACTTCAGATACATTTAAATGAATATATGCATAAGGGAAGTTTGCAAGCTGGCAGGCGTAAATAACAGCATGAGGGTATCTCTTTGAAATCTGAGCTACAAACCCCAGAGACCGTGTAACATGTCTCCAGTAAACGGCACATAGCATGCCAATATTTGCTTTATACCAGAGAAAACCAAAGATCTGACACTGGTGAGTCCCGTTTTCTCTGGATGGGGGTGATCGCTCGCTGTGATTAGCAAGCAGCTTCCATTTCACGATGTTTCACTCTTAAATTTTAAGTTTCCCGTGCAGATCACACATCAGAATTCCATTTGGGAAAAACAGAGTTCCGGATTGTTATTTGGACTGAGCTGGAGCTTTAATATTCATTTTATTTAAGGCAAATATGAGGTCAGGAGGAATATTTGCAGAAATGATGAACAAACTGGATCTATTCTTGAACCATAGCTAAAAAATAGCTGAAAGAGTGTGTGTGTGTGTGTGTGTGTGTTTACACGGGGTTACACAAGTGTGTTTTTGCTGGAGGTTTCCATAGTAATATTCCCTAAATGGAGTCAACTGGCTGTTGCATCTCGCCCAGTGGATTATATTATGGTCTGCATTAACTGTGCTAACACACTCCGCGGGCCTTTGAGCCTCTGCCACAAGGCACACGCATATCTCCATGGAGACGCCAGAGGAAGGAGAAAGAAAACACAGCAAGTCCCAGCTGATATCACAGTAACGAGCAAAACTGGACAACATTGACTATTACTATATCTCTAAGCGTGTCTAAAATTTATGAGGCGACATAACACGATTGAGACTTCCTGACATGGGAATACCCCGCATCCCACCGTAACGTTCCTACCTCTCAGGACCGGGTGGTGACAGGGAAGAAGCAGCCCTCCTTTTGGAGAAAAAGTTTGCCTTGGTGACGAGTCGGACACTGCCTCCCTCCTGCTGGACTTTCCTCAGGGAGGCCTGGGCCACCTCGTCTTTACCGAGATACCTGGAAAAAGCATAAAAGGGATTGAGGATTTGTAAATTAGTCAACAGAAATTGGACATTTGATATTGCCCTCATGCTAGCAAAACTAGCTAACCTCCAGAAATGGCTCCATCTCCGGCATTCCAGGTGCACTTTCATATTTTCCTTGCATCAAACTGCACTTAAACGCACCATTTCTCCCTTTCATTGCTTATTTCATATTCTATTTGCGCGCTTATATTCTATTTGTCCTCTTCTCCCGCTGAATCCTATTACTTTTGCTGCTGCAGCAATCTAATTTCCCCACAGGGACCATCAATCATCTAATCTAATCCATCTGCCCCGCCACTGGTTTTATGGCCCTTGTAATACAGACGCTGGGTGTGCAAGTTGAAAATTGCGTGAAACACAACACGTCAATCTGGACGGGATTAAAATGACCCCGGGATGTCAGAGTTGTGAAAAATCCCTGACATGTTGGTTTTGGTTAAAAGTTTTGTGGTCTTGGGGTAAAAAAATGACCAAGCATCAAACTCCCCAGGTAATATTATGGATCTCCACAGAGGAAGTGATAGAACGTTCTAATGAGCCCCTCAGGGAAATGATCTGTTCTCTTTCCCTCCTCTACAGGGAGGTCAAAGGTCACATTTAGCTACTGAACATCACTTCTGGAGATGGTAGAGACTCTGTCTTGCTCAAGGACGCTTTTGCTGAATGGACATAACAGGTCGTCTCATTTTGATCTTGACTCGTCGCCCCAAAGCAATGTGGATCTGAGTATGTCTGCTGGAGAAGGCAAATGCTTGGCTCAAGAGTACATTGACAGTAGAAAGGGTAGTTGGAATCTGTACGATTATTATTTTCCCTATTTGTTTGCTGATATTGTTTCTTTTTGTAAAGTAATAATCTCAAATATCTCCTGTCCAGGAAAAAAATAATAAAAACTTGGTCACAAAAAAAAAAACTTGGAAAGAAGGGATGAAAATGGGGCGATGGAGGAAAAGATGGAAAGATGAGGCAGCAGGAGAGGAGGGTAGAGACACCGTGGACGTTTTACACCCAATCAGCTTCAGGAGACGAAGCTCATCGCTAATTGTTACACAGGCGGGCAATTAATGTTATATTTTTCTAACACGTTTTTGAAGTCGATGCCAATTCTCTAACTTATCATCTTGTGACTTTGCCTGCAGGCAAATCATTTCTCTGTCACCTCTGAGATGAAATCAATAACTTGGAATTGCTCTGAGAGCTATAACGCCAAAAAAAAAAAATAAATAATGCTAGTTAGCAAATAATAAACATTTACTCCGCAGTAAAACTATTAAAGTACTTTTACTTGGTCGATTTGGGCTGTGCGGTGACACTTCTCTGCAGTTCAAACACCTCCACTTGGACAGAATGCTTTACTTGGAGAAGGAAAGGAGGCAGAAGAAAAGAGGGATGGCACATCAAAGAAGAGGAGCTTCTCTGGAAGCTGAGAGGAGACGAGGAAGAAGTCTCCATCAAACACAAGAGTTTCCTTTGCTTCAAACGGCCTCGGCACAGAGGGTGGATGAAACGAGATACTGTAAACTAGAGTCCAACTGCTGTGTGTATGTGTGTGTGTGTGTTTGCTGCTTTTATGTGAGGAGGTACTTGGACTGTCTAAGTTTAAGCAATTCAGCCTCGCTCATGAGCCAAACATCATCATCCTTCATTCTATAAATCGTAACGTACTCAGGACAGACGTCAGGGGTCAACAGGGTTTCTACATGAGCCTGGGAGGGTCATGAGGGTGAATGTCGAATTTCTGTTTGATTATCAAGGTCGCTGCTGCTCTCTTATGTTTGAGAACTAAGGCAAAATTAATTAACAGAACCCAAATGTGAGAGTAAGAGGAAAGGAATCAAAGGTCTGAGCGTGGATCAGATGGTTTTTGTGCTCGTGGTTCTTTTATTTGGAGGCTGAGCAGACCTTCAGCACCACGGACAGCGACCTGACTTCATACAGGACAACCTGTGTTTCAGCACCAAGGACAGCGACCATGAAACAAAGCTGTGTGAAATCAGACTAACGAGTCGCCGCAGCCGCCGCCGCTTTGATTGATTGCTGCTCCGTTACACACACACGCCTCAGTGAGACATGGCTGTGGCATGTTCACCATCACACACTCGCAAACTCCCAGCTGCTACACTGTACATTACAGTCTGTAAGGTAATACACTACGGAGTACCAAATTACAGTGCAGTTTGGGGATTACAAACAGAAATATCGTATTTACAAGTTTACACACACACACACACACACACACACACACACACACACACACACACACACACACAAAGAGGCTATGCTAAGAAGTCTCATTGGGAAAATAACAAATTACAGTGCCAGTAAAGATAGTAATTAATGCAAAAATTACAATCCTAATGATTATTCTCTCCTCAATTTCTTGGGTAAAATACATCTGTGCTGCTTGGAAATAACATGCACCAATTTTTTTGTTTTTTCCCGACCGAAAGCACTTGAACCCGTGACATGTGGTAATTGCTACTTCCGAATTGGAAAAGTGGGAGCTTCTGAGGAACAGCATGTGTATCCATTTTGTAAATTTTTAGATGCTGCACTGTATAATTTTGTACTATTTATACTGATTATTAACCACATCTCTGCAATATTTAATCTCTTATTAAATCCTCATCTTTTATTACATCACTATTAAATTAGTTTTAATGCCTTTCTTCATTCAAATTAAATACTCCTGCCCTGCACATATTCCTTTCTGCGTTCCACATTTTAATTAATAAAACAAAAAGTCTTCGGTTGGTTCTCAGTTACGACTGGCTGAGTGATGTCGCCTGTAAACAACTGATCTGAACAAGCATTTGACTACACAACACTTAATTAAAACATTAAATCACTGACTGAATCACTCACACCGCTACTTGGATGTGTTGCTTAGCAACCACACTGCTCAGTTGCCAGTATTTAAAAAACTAGAGTGTATTTATTAAATGATAAAATATTTGACGGAAGTTGTTTTTCTTAATCAGCGGTTTATAGGAATGATAATCCATGTGAGGTCAGGGGGTTTGCCGGGATTTGAGCTGTGAGGCGTTTTTAGGCAGGATGCAAACTCGATTAAAACCCTCCGAAGTCGTTGGAAATCACCACGAGTGGCTTCTGACGGAAACAGTCACAGTGTGGAAATGTAGAGAAAGTGCATTAAGTGTGAAGTGGCTGAAAACGGAGCGTCTCAGGGCTGGGAAGGTGAGCCGCGATCGCCCCGCTGAGTCCGAGCTGGAGCTTGATTGGTTCTGATTAGTGAATAAATCAAACAGGTATCAAATCAAGCCGGGCCAACTGCCTCCTACTCGCACCTTGATTAGGTTCACGCACCCAAACACGTCCCTGGTTGAGAAACACTCTCTCTCACTTAGAAACACACACGCGCACACACCAGTCTACCCTGTAATTGGCAAACTCTCCCTGCCTCTGCCCATGCCAGCTGTAATTAGCGTGCCAGCAACAATGCTTGCTTGTCAAAAAAAAAAAAAAAAAAAANAAAAAAAAAAAAAAAAAAACACACATGTACACACACACACTTATCTGAAGCTGACACGCTTTGTTACACCCACACACACAAATACACAAAACACTATTTTGCTTAGCGTGATGCCTTTTTACAAATGTCCGGATTTACTTCTTGGATTCTGACGTAACAAAGCTAACACACTGACTGCACAAAAAGAGGGGCTAGGTCAGGCTACGGCGGCGTATTTGCTGCTGATCAGCACAGGAGGATGGCGTTTTTGCTGTTCTGCAATTCCCAAACAGGTTCAAACAAACTGAGAGCGATTTCCAGCTGGGATTTGACTGGCTCCTCATCTGGCCTACCTCTTGCTGCTGGAGTGAGGACGCTGGGTGTCAGCCAGNATTTGACTGGCTCCTCATCTGGCCTACCTCTTGCTGCTGGAGTGAGGACGCTGGGTGTCAGCCAGCCGCTGCAGGCCGAGGGTGGGGCTGCGGAAGAGGAGGCCGCTGCGTTGGAGCAGCTTCTGCTTCATGGCCGCCAGGCTACTCCACTCCTGAACGAACCGCAGCACCTGCAGGAGACACCACGCTTCAATTCTTATTCAATTTCAAGCTGAAACCCAAACTGATGGAGCCTTCATTTTCAGCAGAAATTGCTAGTTTGGACATTGCAAGCGATTTAAAGCAAAACATATTTTGTTTTTTTTTTTTGATCTTGGAGAAAATGCATTTGAGCTGAAGGCACACACACACACACACATACTGACACACAGCTGAACAAAACCCATCAAACCAAACAGAGCTGTATACACTTTATCCAAATCAAGGATTCAGCACCTAAACTTTACTGAAAGAGCAACAATAACAAATAAATGACAGCAAACGCGAAGCCCTAATGGGCAATTTAGCTTCATATATTGCTCTTGAGAAGTTTTGTTTTATGGATGATACAGTAACTAAACTCGATATGGGTTATATTGACAGTTTTGAAAGCTAAGACATTTTAGCAGCATCTCTATTTTTGGTATAAAAATGAGGTAACACTTTCAGGTCGCACTCTCATGTGAGAGTGAGAATAAGAACGGCGGTGTGATATTCCTGACAGTGAATGCAAATTTCGTAAGGTGCTAAGAAAAGTAGAAACCTGCAAATCAACTAAAACGCAGCAAGTAAAAAAAAGAAAAAGTTATCTATCAGACTGAGAGGAAATCGAGGCTTTTTAGGTGTTGTGGAGTCATCTAAGGTGAGGAAGAGGAGGAGGCGTGGGCTGGTTTTCACTTTTTCTTAAGATCAGATGGGTCAATAGGTGAGGATTAGACCACATGGGGGCGGCAACTAGGAGGGATTTGATTTAGTTATCTGAACAGTGTCAGACAACAATCAAATCCCATGTTTGATAAAAGGAATTACATCAAAAATGAAGTGGGTGATGATGTAATCTTGATCTGGAACCTAGCTAGCGAGGTAGCTCCCAAACCGTGTCGTATATTCTCAAAAAACGTGTCTTGAGAGGTGATATTTTCATGAATCTGTACAATCACGCATGCCATCTCTCTCTCTCTCTNCTCTCTCTCGCCAATAAAACATCTGGGCGTGCTGAGTGTGGGCGTCAACATCCGGTCCGATCTGAGCCGCGGCCCACATACAAATGGCTTGTTTAATATTGATTCTGATGGACAATTGGAGTGTAACAGGGCGTGAATGATGTGTCAGGGGATGGATGCAGCTCACGCCTTCGGTTTACAAACCTACATAAACAACGCAACAGGTGGGTCGTCTGTCAGCCGCTCCGTTACTGCGGTGGCAGATTGCAGGATTTAATATTAGCTGGTGGTGTGTGGGGTCGTTTGAGGCGATGATCCGTCTCCTTTAACGACCCTCATAAAACAGCACTTTCTCTTTTCCTGCTCTCCTTGGCCCAAACCCCTAAACCACCTCCTCTCTTTTTTCCTCACTCCATCATCCCTCCCTTCCTCCGCATCTCTCCCTCCAGGCCCAGCAGCGGTGAAAGTGGGCGTCCACGCTCCACCTATCTGTCAGGCTCCCGGTGCAGCGCCGCCGCTCTTCCTCCTCGCGATCGGAGGTNCACGCTCCACCTATCTGTCAGGCTCCCGGTGCAGCGCCGCCGCTCTTCCTCCTCGCGATCGGAGGTGTCATTAGTCTCACATCACACTGACACAGATATCTGTTAAATTTAATAACCCTCTCCACAGCCTCGTGCCTCATCTTCACTGGGTCAGTGGGATCGGGAAGATGGCTGGGACTGTGATAAAACAAAATTATCTTAGGCGAAGATGAAGGTCATCTTTAAAGCAGCCTTTGGGTGTAGTAACCAAACCGGAAAACTTTCAACTACACTCCTGCGCACACGTAAAATACTCTCATTTATTTCAAAAACTGTAGGTTTGGAGATTGTTGCATTTCCTCGTTCTTGTGATCAATCTCAAAACCCGTACGCAATTTCCTTTTAAGGTGTGTTTACAGTAATGATAACCATTTTCCTGTTATTTTGTCAAATCCTTTTAAAATTAAATCTTCAGTTCAACTAAAGTGGGGTCAGAAAGTCTGCGACCACTGTGGAAATGATTCTATTTTTCATGCTTTTTTAAATTTAATACAAGATTTTTTTATTACAAATGATGACATCATCTTAACAATTGGAGTGAAAAGTTGAATCTTTGAAAAATGCAGATGAATGTCAGAATATCTCAGTATTTGGGTTAGGGTTAGTTTGTAAAACCTGATGATCCAAGTTATCCAGCAGGATGTGACAATGGTCCAAAGAGCTTCCTGGGATGTCAGACTTTCTAATTATTTCCAGATTTACATGGAAAACATCACGGATTTTCAATGTGGTCTCAGACTTTTGGACCCTGCTGTACGTCCAAATGTAAAATTTACACTCCAGCTGTATGTTTTGGGAAATGGTTGTAGATATATTGGGCTCAAACATGCAAAACTGGCAGTGTGGTCCTTTAAAGGACCATACCATCCATTTTGCATGTTTGAGCCCAATATATTCAATTTTCATACGTTACGTTACTGACAATCATTTCCCAAAGGATAAAACCGTATTTCTGCTTTCCTGATATTTTGCAGAATATCTTAATCTTTCAAAATCAGATTTTCAAGCGATACACCCGCCTTAAAAATCCATGTTTCTCCTGCTAATAGTTATGCAGCCTTATGAAGTCATGATCATTTAAATTTTTCTATAAACACAGGTCTTCTTTTGGGACTATATTCCCCGGTGGAGGCATACATTCACTCCACGTTTTTTATTGTATTTAAACGTTAAAATTACGAAACTTCGAAAAAATCTGAATATACATCTTGTTCGTGATGATGGATTACCTATCCCAAGAACGTTTAAAGTATCAACAAGTTGACTGAACTGAAACCAGTGGTGGTCTGGAAGGTAGAAAAAACATTTTTAATTCACCATTGCAATAGTATGCTTTGGGAAATGATTGTCAGTAACATTATGTGTATGAAAATTGAATATATTAGGCTCAAACATGCAAAATGGGTGGTATTGTCCTTTAAGTAACTGCCTGAAACACACACACACACACATACTCACACAAGCATGCATGAATATCTAAGGATGTTCACACACACACACACACACACACAGCCCAGCGGGAAGGACAGACCTGGGTTCGATTTTCCCGGTGCTGGCTGAAGGCCTCGGGCAGGTCGTCCCAGTTGTCCAGTTTGATGTCCAGAGGGATAAAGTTGGAGTTTAACGGAGCGCCGTCCTGACACATGAGGAGACAAACAAAAGGGCCCAAAGCAGAAAGATTTATTACGATCGTTGCTATGACTGCAGATAAACCTGAGTGCGACATGAAAAATATTCAGCTGACAGGAATATGAGGCACAGAAGATTTTTTTTAATCTGTGGATCACGTTAAATATACTTTGATGCTTCTCGTATTATTCCTACTATGACTGATTACGTGACTTTTGTTTTATGTTGTTCCCCGCATCACGTCCATTTTCACCTCCCTCCACTGGGTATTTATTATATTCAGGATCGACAAAGATTGATGTTATGGCATTCTGATACCGGCCAGCCTCAGACCAGGACCTGGGGGACGACCTCAGTCCACATCAGGATACAGGTCTTCCTCTTGGATCAGCTGAAGCCTTTGTACAGATTTAGTTTTCATCAGCTTCCTAATTATCTTTATAATTGTGTTTCATTACACTCAGAGCTTTGGCAGGAAATTAACTTTTCCTTTATTCATTATTTTCTTTATTACTTTTTGACAAAGTCCTTTTTTTTAAATAACTACAGATATATCATCATTTTCTTTGGCTTGTTTGCAGAGAAATAACATATGACATATCCAGATATGACCTGCTGTCATATCTGGAAGCAGATATGACAGCAGGTCATGAAGATATTTGAATTTAATTTGATGTAATTAGTGGCATGTTAAGCGCTTTGACAGGCTCCGTTTTTGTACGTGACTTTCCGTGCAACAATTCACGACTTTGTGTGGCTGCACTGTGAAAAGTGTTCCCGTATGATTACAAGCTTAAGAATGTCTTTTGTGTCGTTTAGATGCTGTTGAATATCTCACAGAACCTGAATTGAATTACATCCAAGTTCCGTGACACTTCGTTGGTTGCCATGGTGATCCATGTGGTAACCAAGGGGCTTGTTAGCGATCTGTCACTTTTCTCCTTTTTATTCTAATATATGGAGACGCCTTTGAAGGAAATGTCTTTCTGTGACAGTACACATGCATTAGCAGCAAAAATAAGGAGGATTATGAGCGGTGTGAAAAAAAAGTGCACGTGCCATAACACCCACAGGAATGTTCATCACTGTGATTATGGGTAATCATACTGCCTCGGCTTCAAGGAAACTGCATCATAATTGCAAAAAATAACCACAGCAAAGAACATTTTCACTGTTATTACTGTTTCATTAGCGCTAACTACTCCAAATTTGAAGCTTGAGAAGCTACTTTATCTGCAATATGAAGCTTAATTGAAATGATACTGATTGTACAGAAGCTCAGATAAGAGACAGGAGGCGACATTAAAGTCTAAAGATTACTTCCTTCAGACTATGAGATACAAGTCAGCATTAGCACATTTCTCCCCGTGCTCATAGACCCACATGTTTATTTGGATTATGGTAAAATAAATATCATAGAGAGTCAGGGGAATGCTGGGGAGGGCTGTGTTGTAACAGCATGGAGCAGGATTAGCTGTGATTGAACAGAGTTGGAATTTGAGAAAAACAAGAGAGCAACTTAGGGCATAAAATTCAAACATAGGAGGGTTCATAAATAGGAATAGTGAGTTCAATCCACAGTGAAGGATTTGGTAGCACAGAATATTTTTGCGTTAAAATAAACCATCCAATCACCTGAGAGCAGGAATGTGGAATCCTTGCTAAATGGACATCAAATTCCTAACACTCCCAATATTTCTCATCCAAACCCAGAGACAAATCATCTTTTGATTGCGTGCCAAGTGACCCCCGTGTGAATTCCGCTTCTGTTCCGGGATTATCCCGATGTGATGGATTTCCCAGCCAGAATTTCCCCAGTTTATCATTTAAACGACAGCGGGGAACATTTATCTACACGGCTTATCACCTCAGCCATGTGTGCATGACACTCTATTGGCGTCAGGGTAGTATTCCATTGGTCTCCTTTATGTAAAACCATCTTGTCTCTTATCTGATCCCTCATGAATGGAACAAAAAGGACAGAAGTGTCACAATCTGATCAATACAAGAAGAGGATCTAGAATGTTCAGGAGTTAGACAAGGGTTCAACTAGCCTAGTTCAAGTCTGCTTGGGTACAGGATGGTATCTGAATTCTTTAGAATGTGATAAAATCAGATTATCTAGACCCCAAATTAGTGAAACTATCCTGAAGAATCACCCCAAATGACAACGAAAGGTACAGAAGTATTTGGCGCCTTTCATTCCATCTCTGCAAACATCTCTTGGTCATCTCATCAAAATGAATTGTTTGGAGCGTCTTAGAGGATATCTGCAAATTTATGGCTGATCTAACATGCTAAATCCCTCAGCAGCCTGCAGTGCCATTTGTGTTGTTGCTGTTCATCCCTATTTGAAGAAAACCAACAGTTTGGAGCAGATTTTTGGCCATATGTTTGGCACCTTTAAACCGAACTCTTTCAGAAATCGGTAATTGATTAATTTTAATAAAACAAAGATAATTATCAACCACAGGAATCTAATTAAATCCTTAAATCTCTACAACTGCCATCCTGAATGCAGATAAATACAAGAGGATTATTTATAAAAGGGAAAGTTAGAGGAAAGGTTGTGGGTGGGCGGATCCTTGTTAAGATCGTATAGGTAATCCTTTGGTAATGCCTAACCTTTTAATTTGTATTGAACCAGAGAGTATGAATGGATTTGAAGAGCTTTTCTTCCCTTTTTGCCAGGCAGCTTCGATCAATCACAGGAAAAAAAGCAACGTGAAATGATTAAAAAGGGCTATTATTCCTCTGGTAATAGACACGGCGAAGTCAAGGTTAGAGTCACTTATCAAGGTTATTCATTAATTGGCTGTTTCAATACTCTGCAGCTTATAAATGGATGGATTGAATTTCTTGAAACTCTAGAATTCCTAGTTTCCTTAGAAATGGTCCAATTCTTAAACTTTGACCTCCACAGTTCTGTGTGAAATTTTTTTTTTTTAATAACCGTATCATTATCAGCTCTTTCTTGAAAGGAAGGGCTTAATATCAGGCTCAAATAGAGAAATTACATGGTAAGGCACAAAAACATTAATTAGGTATGAAAATTCTGCATACCCTTTTGGTTTTACGTGTTCTTGTTGTCTTGAGACCTGAAATATTATTAAATCACAGATATTACGTTTAAAACCAAAATGCTTTCCCTGAAAATAGGAGTTTGGATCCACATCAACATCTAATTATGATTTGACTTAATGATGTGAATTTAAAGGACCATACCGTCCATTTTGTATGTTTGAGCCTAATATATTCAATTTTCATACATGCTATTACTGACAATCATTTCCCAAAGGATAAAACTGTATTTCAGCTTTCCTGATATTTTGCAAAATCTCTTAATCTTTCAAAATCAAATATTCAAGCGATACACTCACCTTAAAAACCTGCTAATAGTTACGCAGCCTTATGAAGTCATGGTCGGTAGAATTTTTCGATAAACGCAGGTCTTCTTTTGGGACTATATTTCCCGGTGGAAACATACATTCGCTCCACGCTTTTTATTGCGCTTAAACGCTAAAATTACAAAACTTTGAAAAAAAAACCCTGAATAGACATCTTCTTCGAGATGATAGATTACCTATTTCATTACGTATCCAGTAGTATGCTTTGGGAAATGACTGTCATTAACGTTACGTGTATGAAAATTGAATATATGAGGCTCAAACAAGCAAAATAGCCGGTATGGTCCTTTAAGGAGTCACATTATGGGGTTTTCCATTGTCTTCTCCATTTAGTCTTTAGCGTCCCCATGTTGCAGTTGACTAATTGGAGAAAAATGGGTTTGTCAGGAGGGGGGGGAGCCTTAAAGAGACAGCGACACTGGCCTGTTTTCACTCAGTGTGCACCAGCTGGTCAGTGTATTTTTTGCACATTAAAAGCATTGCTGAGCTACAAAAACCAGAGAAAAATGACTCCCAAACTGTTTCTTGCACCTTTGAGTAAAGGTATATTCGGTCTGTATACTGGCTAGCACAGAACTGGAGGCCTGGGTAGAAAGGAAGGGAGGCGCTGGCTTCATCTCCATCACCGCCATCATCTTCATCATCATCTTTAGTATCAGCATCAGCAGAAGTTACATGCACGGCAGCAGCTCCATGTCCTGCAGGGAGACAGAAAGACGCTGACTAATATCTCACTGAGTGTATATTATTGGCTCATTATTGGCTGGTGCTGCTTTATTGGGTTCACTGTTTGCTCCTCTGGTGATGCAACGACTAGCATAGACATTACNCCCCCACCCACATATTATTGCACAGCACAATATTAAAAAGAGAGAAAGTTTGTAGCAGATTGTTCAGCCTGTCTAATTGCTGATATAATGATTGCAACTGAACCTGCATGTGTTTCATTTGGGAATTCATTAACAGGCGCGAGAAACAGAAGCAAAAGACGAAAGGGAGCAAGAGAGAGAAAAAAAAGAAAGAAAGAGAGAGAGAGAGAGAGAGAGAGAGAGAGAGAGAGAGATCAATGACACAATCAAAACTTAGATGAAGAGAATCAGGCGTCATTGGCTTCCAGGGATATTTTTCGTAACTTTGCAGAAGAATTTGGTGAACAACGGCACGGAAACACCGATAGGGAGAGGAAGAGCAAGAGAAAGAGAGAGAGAGAGAGAGAAAGAGAGAGAGAGATAGAGAGAGAGAGTGAGAGAAGATGACAGTCACAGATGGAGAGAGAGAAGAGAGAGAGGGTCATTAATGTCAGCTATGTAGCTCCCTCGTCATGCCAGCATCTAGCAGGAAAAGGTCAGGCGGTGGAAATGAGACTGCCGCGGCTCAACCACGCTTCATTTAGACAATGACCTATAACACTCTGATAATACTCGCCTTAAATCACTACGCGTGGCCAGTTGTCTGCCTTGTCTGTGTGTGTGTGCACGTCAGAAAGTGTGTACGCATTTGAGTTTCTAATGGTGAAAAAATACTGACGTCTGTGACAGCTGGGATGTCACCGAGTGTCGGACAAACGCTGATCTGCAGGGGAAATGTCAGCACTCTCTGCTTTTGTGCTGAAACACTGAGTAGTTTGAGTGAGGAAAGAATATAAAAAGGTTGACTGATAAGTTCTGAGCCTGAAATATAAGGTTCACAGACAAGAGCTGCAGCTAATAAGTTATTTACAAGTTCCAGAGACCTCAGGCTCTATGAATCGTTCAAAAAGGACAAACTAGATGTAGCTTCTACCTATGAATATGGTTTTGAACTACTTCAGCACCTACTCTTCACCTGATTTAAGCCCACTCAGACAATCGCCTCTTCCCCAAAATGAAAAAGGCTTTAGCTGGACTCATTTAGATTCAGACGGTGACATCATATCTGCTGCGGAGGATTTCTGGGGCAGCCAAGAAAACTACTTTAACAAGAGGGATGACTGGAAGAAGTATGTTGAGTTGGAATTGTGTGTAAAATAAATTACACAGGCTCAGAATTTATCAATTAACCCTTACGCTTTAACACACACTGGACATCCCTGTCATTATAGTTTGAAGGGGTTCCATCCCTGCTTCAATGTCAAAGGAGGATTATAATTTTTATATTATGTGAGAAAATACTGTAATCTGCATGATTAAAAACCAGAGATCATAACTTTCACCTTTATTCTTGTGCATGTTTCTTCAAATTTCCATTATCTCATTGCTCAGCATCACATTTGATGATAAAACTTTTCGCTCCGAGCTGAGATCACCCTAACGTGTCTTTTCTTCTCCTTGACCTATCTCTCACGCCGGCCATATTTTTCATTTTTATGTTTGCTGTTTTCATTGCTGCAATTTTCCTGGGTCTAGCACACTTTGTTCTGATATCACCTGGGCTCCTGTCGGAACATTGTGTCTGAAAATACCAACGCACCGGGGCGAACGGCACTCTGCAGCACTCCAGACCTGGAAGCCAAACATTTTTAGGACACTAGCGTTGCAGAAAATCTCATCTATCTATCCTTCTGTATCTGTAATGAAACCTAGCAGCTCTGCAACGTGCACCATATATTGGTTGTAAGCAGTTTTTTTTTTTTTCGTTTCCCCTGTTTGCAGTGGCGGAACGTGCCAGCTGCATTAAGTGGGCCATTTATACGATGGGGGCAATTCATCTTACAAAGCCGTCTTATTAGACTGTCACTTACACAGTATGAACAGTGCCTTCAAAACACCCCGGGGGATTTATCTGTTATTTTACTGCAAAAGAAAGAAAGAAAACAACGCCTAATTGGACTGAGTCATCTCATCTTCTGCTGGATCGAAAGGAAAGATAAAAAAAAAAAAAAAAAAAACTGCACCTCGAGTGTGAACGTTCAGTGCAGCTGCTGTTTGAGCTAACGTCCAGATAACGCCGTATCGACGCTTAAATGTTTAGGTCATGCAGATAAAGAGAGCAAGAGACAGGTGGAGAGACAGGCGGAGAGGTTGGAGGAGGAGCGATTGTCTGCACTGTGAGGAAAGTAATCTCAGAGCAATCAAGAGGTGGGGGTGGATGGCGGCGCTGCGGTTTGCCTTCTAAAACCACGGGCAGGTGGAGGAAAATCATTAGGCGACGCTCCTGACCCCATAGGTCACTTTTATTGGACAACCACTGTGTTTCGCATTAAGCCCACACTGGTGGAGACAGAGCGGCAACGACACGTAACTACCCACCATATAGACAGATATATAGATAGATGGATGCCAACCCACCTCCCACCCCCATCTCCATGGGGTGGGCATCCAACGGTGTCTCCCCAGTGCTGCCATTTCTGATCGACAGCAAAGCTTTTATCTCTCCCCTGGAGTTGGTTTAAATAGACGAGCCCTTTTTTTGTAATGGAGAGCAGGCACTTCGCTCACCTTTAGTATTTTTTTTTTTTTTT
>VXCM01004248.1:45632-58851 GCA_014773175.1 Lucifuga dentata
TGCAGAGACGGGGAAATTAGCTGCTCTGCAATCTCTGGACACTAATAGATACCTGAGTGTGTGTAATGTGCATCCGAACAGACAGGTTGCATGATGGGTAAATAAAAAATAAAAACACCCATTCAGTTTGAGTGTGTGACATTTCTTCCTGTGCTAATTTATGCTAATACATTTATTCACAGCATAAATGTGTTTTTATGCACTCTGCACTTTGGTTATAACGCTGCATAGCACCTCCAAGTCATACATCTGCACATTTGCAGAGGCAACACTCAGGTCACGGGCTTTTGTTAGACTTTGCTAGACTCGCAATTTCTTTTTAAAGCTCTTCATATTGCACACAGTGTAATTAGTTCTTAGTAATTAGCGCAATTTATTGCTTTGCGTATCCCTTTGAGACGTGAGTACTTGAGCGCAGAGGTCTTAATTTGCAATATTACACAGTGTGTAATTGGAAGTTTGTTTCCTGGCGTCCCTCGGAGACACGCAGACATGTGCACGTACAACGCCACGGCATCATGTAAGCAGGTTGCATGTTAAAGATGGTGGCATTCGTGGACGTTACGCTTCTGCCTTTTCTATTTTCCAAAATTTGCATGTCACAGTTGGATTTATTCTTCAGACACATCACCTATTTGAAGAAGCTGCACTCTGGAGGGGATCAGATTAATGAGGTTTTCTTTCAGTTGTAGCTTGATGTGTGCAGAAACAGGCAATATCCCCAACTAGATACTAATAATAGTAAAAATAATAATGCACAGGCCCATATGGAATGAAATATAGTCCCTTATTGGTTTGGAGTGATAATATTAAACAGCTTTATATAGGCAGGTGACAATGCGGCACCAGCCAATTTCCCTAGNCGCCACCGCCGCCACCAACGCCGACATCACCTCGCTCTCTTGGTGATTGTTTACCTTTGAGCTGCCGCTTGTCCTCCTTCTCTGCTTCTCCTAGTTTCTGTTTGTCTTTGAGCGGATCATCCACCTCCTCCTCCTCCTCCTCCTCCTCCTCGCTCTGTTTGACTCGCTGCGATTTCAGAGGCTCTTTCCCCGGCTCGCTCTCGCCATCGGAGAGGACGCCGGTAGCCTGGTCCCTCTGGGTGGAGGGGGGTCGCTGAGGCTCAGGGGACTCTGAGACACCGAGGGTGAAAGAGAGAAAGAGAGATGAAGATTACTTTAATGGCCAAGTTGCACAATGTAATCAGACTATAACGAGTTTCATTCCCGAGTGAGATATCCATCATCTGAGGAAGGTGACAGCGTGATAGAATGGCTGCTGACATGAAAGTAAAATTCAATATGGCTCATTAATGATGTTATTAGCTAAGATGAGTCCTTTACTGAGTATTTCAGAGGATGTGACGGCATGTGTCTGTTTGATAGACGTAACCCGGAAAGTAGAAAACCTCATTACTTTGATGTCATTTTTATAGGGAAGTATGCATAATGCACATAATAAAACCAATGTATATTAATGATTACGTTGGCAGTTGATTCCTATATAACAACCATCAATTGGAATGCCATGCTCAGCGGTACATCAGCAGCAATGTAGAAAGTCAATGAAGACAGGCTAGAACACCTGCCGCCCCTTCACCAGCTCTCGGATCAAACCGCCAATATAATTTGTCGGGAGATGAATTATCTTTGTGTCACATTGTTTTGTTAATTGCTTGTCTGCATCATCTGCAATCAAACCTAAACAAAATAAATGTCAGCAATTGCTGCATCTGCGCGGCGTTCCAGCCGGGCGCCATGGACGACGTGCAAACAGCCGATAATGGCTTAATGCCAATTTGAACTTTTAATGAATGCGAGAATGACAGACGATCGTGCTTTTTCTGTATTTCCATCCTTACACCTGAACACACCATTCATTTCATTTTCATTGACAGGGAATGGTGCAAGTTTAAGGTCAGGCTGTAATCTAAAACCCAAAAATGTCAATGGATGCAAAAATTATGCTGTCATAATTCAATGACTAAACATTATTTAAAGGCTTATTTTGAGACGTTTTTTGAGGAAAAAGTAGCAAAGCAGCTGTGCAGCTGATATTGCAGAGTTGCCTAATTATGTTTATTATCAAGGGAAACCAAACATTATCATTTCTTCTGCCAAATTAGTCGCTAAAGGTGAAACACAGCAAATCAAACCGCTCTTCTGACTTCTTGACATTCATTTTTAAAGTCTCACTTCTTAAACCATGATTTATTTTCAGATGTAAAATGTCATTTTGCATGCACAGTCATATATAATTTCCTATTTCTGCTTTCCTAGTTAATTTTTCATCATCTCCTTTCACATTATTTGTTGAACTCGAGGTGTGAAATCTAACAAGACAGTAAGTTGTGAGACTTGGGGACGCAGAGGGCTAATTAGTGATCCAGCCTCTTGGTGGCTTGTTTCTTCAAAAGGCCAGCCTCCAGTCGGCTTCCTCAAATGTCATCTCAGTCTCCGGGCTCGTGGCCCTGCCGATGCCCCCGTTCGCTAACAAGCCGAGCGAGACCACCGAGACGGCTCAATTTGTGTTAAGTTGTCCCCACCGAGGAAGATGTTAACGGGAAAATCCTACAGGGCCGTGCCTCGACTTTACCAGCCAACCCTCTTGTTTCCCCCGCCAGTCAGGGTCCCATTGTGTTTGTAGTGGGTTGACAGGGTTCNAGCCAACCCTCTTGTTTCCCCCGCCAGTCAGGGTCCCATTGTGTTTGTAGTGGGTTGACAGGGTTCCAAATTTGGGTCTCAACACATAAACACACACGTGATCTGATGCAAACTAGCGGCACGAGTCCACCTTTAGAAAACAACTCCAGAAGTGGAGAAAATTGAGTCTCAAACAGCCAGGCAGCTATCAGAAAGTTCCAGGAATTCGGTTAAACGTCGGCCTTAAATGTTAGAGAAGATCAAGGGCAGAGACGGAGTGCTAGCTGGGAGGTGAAGAGATAACAAAATTACCCTCTTCCTCTCTACGTCTCCAGGCTGTAGGCGCTAAGAGACAAATTGCTGGTCTGCCCATGAAAGCAGGACTGAACTGTGCCACACACACTCACACAGAATCAACACCACACATTTATTTAAAGTCCACAAGCTACAAAATAGACACTCTTTGCTAGATAAACTGAACTCTGAACTGTTTGACATCATAACCCTGGTTTGAAAAGCTTTAGCGGTGTATTTAGGGGTATATTTTAATGGTATATTTTCCTCTTTAGCTTCATAGACGTGATCAATTTCTTGCAATATATCACAAAATAGTTGCATAATCGCCTTTTATGTGATGCATCTTCACCATGAGCAAAATACGGTGATAATACTGTTTCCGGAGTAACCATGAGATCCCAAATAGTGTTAAATAATACTGAAGGATGGGAAAGCAATTAGGTGAATTCTAACAGTATTACACACCCTCTGGTGGTTTTGCCTCGCCCTTGCTTGTCACCTGTCTCATTTCTTCTCTCTGGGGACTCTCATGAGCTAATAGCGTACACCTGTGCTAATCAAGCCTGGAGTTTTTAAAAGAGGGAAGGGGGAGAGACAGAAAGACATCTTTCTTTGTTTTTGCTTTGCGTTTTTGGGCTGGTTGGGTTTTTTTTTTTTTTAAATCATGCTTGAGTAGGTTTGGGATCCATCCTTATTTTCAGTATAGCTAGGGCCTCCAACTCCTCTTTAGATTCATTTGTAAGTTTACTTAAAGAGACAGCACCTAAAATGGGCTGTTTTCACTCAGTGTGCACAGTGGATCAATGTGTTTTTAAACCATTAAAAGAAAATAAGAACATGGTCAACCTGGGCCCAAACAGAAAATAATAACACAGAAATCTGACTAATATGTCCCCTTTAAACAAATGTTTTCTCACTCTGTGATACAAGTGACTCAATTATTGAAAGCAACTGAGGTCTGGTAAATTTTCCTGGGAAAAATTTTCTTTGAGCTGCGCGGGAGGTGATGTGTTCTACATTTCTGAGATTCCTCGTCAGTGTATCCTGTGATACTCCACAAGCTGTCGTTGCGTCTCGGTGGCGCTGTCACAGAAACAACGTTCTTTATCTTCATTGTTAGAAAATGTTGATCTTGCAGGGATAACATCTCAAGGAAAATACTCGTGCCGCATAAAGGCTCTATCCTGATTATTTTTCTACATTTCTACAAGCTGAGGATTGCAGTGCCAAGCTGAGAGATATCTCCATAAATACAGTTGTTATTTTCCAGCACAGTCTGTCATTTACAAATTTAGCCGGTTGTTAAATTTCACGTCTAGCAAGCTGACACAGCCTGCTGCTGTGAATGCAGAGTGGTGCTTGTGTCAAAGAAGAGTGTGTGCTTGCTGAATAGTTATCAAGCATCTGCTGCAGCTGAGGGTAAACTGGGGGGGGATTTTGTTAAAAAATAGGCGTGGGCGAGTGTGTGTGGGTGTGTATGTTTTTCTTGCTGAGGTGCTGGGTATTTTAAGTTAACCAGCGTCATGTGTCACGGTCCACGCTGGGAATAAACGCTTATGGATTTATGCCATTTGATCAGGAAGAGATTTTAGAATCAGATACAAACATTTTTTTAATCAAGAGTTGAAAATTATATATGTTATCAAGAAAATGTTAATGTCACAATTCTGCAATGTGTCACACTAAAGTATAGCTTTTGTGGCTAAAATGATCACGAAAATTAAATCAGAATTTTTTCAATATTTTTTTTTAATCAAAACACACTTCCTGCTCCACAAGTAATTCTGATTTATGAAAAATAAAAAGAAATCTTCAAAAAATAGTGCCATTTGGTGTCATTCTAAGACTTTCATTCAATTTAAAATATAATTTCTAATAAGGATTTTTATATTATTTATATATATATATTTTAATTTTATTAATAATTTAATTTAATATATATTTTTAAATAATTTTATTAATTTTTATATTTATATTTGAACTCAGATTTCACGCTTTCTTTAATACTTTAATTATGAGCTGTTAGCTAAGCTACAAATGAAGATCTTTCAAATGACTACAAGCGCTACAGCTGCTAAAACTCATCATAATCAGACTAGATTAGAGTCTTATTCCAACATTTCTCAAGTATTTCGGAATACGAGACATTTTAAGAGCACGGACCTACAGCTCTACCGGGTCAGAAAGACTTCCATCCCCTCTCTATTGCACGATACAATCACAGGCTGTCAGAGATATCAGCTAAAGCCAGCTCAACTTTTCCCAACTTTATGTGAGACATTTGCAGCAACGGTAGATGCCTGATTTCTCTCTCTCTCTCTCTCTCTCCCCCCCCCCCCCCNAGAGAGAGAGAGAGAGAGAGAGAGAGAGAGAGAGAGAATATTCTCCGAGCTATTTCAGACTCTGGCGAGCCTGCCTCCATCTTCCGCTATCACGCATCTCCATCTGGTGAAATCTGTAACTCTGTTCAAAAGTATGATGTCAACAGACTGCTGCCATTGATATTGATGGGTGGAGAAATAAAGCGATGAATGCATTTCAGTTTCAGGTGCTTCATTTCTCACCGAGCAAAGGGATTATTGTCTTTTTATCGGTAGAATCCGGTTTATTTTGCAACCAGACACACTGGCGTCTAGACACACACAGATTTGTTATCACTTGTTGCTACCGAACTCAAAATTGGCAATCCTACCTGACGTGATGGAGGAACGCGGGGACTCGCAGATCTTGCAATAAGGTAGCAGGCTGCTGTTGGAGAAGGTGCAGCCCCTGCAGTTCCACGTCTTGATGGAGGAGAGGCTCTCCAACCGCCTTGGTGGGGTCAGGGAGGAGGTCGGGGTGCCGGGGCTGCTACAGCCAAATCTCGCCATCGCCGACCTCCGCTTACCCTCAAATCGAGACCTGAGGCTCGTTTTGGTCTCAGGAGTTCGGAACCTTTTCAGACAGGGAGAGAAATCTTGGTCTTGTGGGGCGGAGGTTTCATCCATCTTTTCAGAGTTGGCTCCACCGTCAGGCAGCGTGACAGCCGTCTCCGGGAGGATGGAGAGAGATGTTTCATCATCTCCTGCTCTCTTCCTCTTCTTCTCCTTGGTGGCATTCGGGGAGAAGAAAGAGCGGATGTCGTGCTGCTTGTCTTTCTGAAACTGCGGGAAGAATTTCAAGCCGTACTTACTTTTGTCTTCGTATCAAGCATCACAGAGAAACCGCTGTCCCACATGAATCTATCAAATAATTTGCCTCAGCTCTTTCAATACGCCCAGTTCCCGGTGAAATCAAATCAAACGCACTAAGAACCCTTTGGAATTAGCTGGATTTTGGGATTAACTACTCATTAAATGTGATTCAATCTTCATTTAACTCACAATAATAGACACACAAATCTGAACACAATCTGAAAAAATAGCTGTTTTTTTTCCTGGAAAATATAATTTAAATTCCTGAGTCATTTTTAACATTAAATGTCAAAGGCTGTTCAGAAAGTCATGAAGCAATTGTTTGAATGTTTGCCGATGATGCCATTATTTATGTATTTAAGACAAATTTCAAGATGAATTTTGATTTGATGTCAAACATTGCTTTGATACAAACGACTATTCTGAACAAAGTAGTTTATCTTAAGTGTTGTACTTTTTAATTAAAATGAACAACAGTTAACTAGTACTTGTCTACTAATGTTCCGGATGACTCACGTGAGTAAAAAACACCTTGTCTGTGACATTTTCCATGTTTCCCTGCAGCGGCAGGACCATCTCACTCGGTGTCCACGCTCTCGCAAAGTTGAGGAACTCCCATTTGTCCTTGTCTCCTTCATCAGCATTCAGATATTCCTTCCTTCCATTCAAAGTGCTGCCTGTTATGCTTTCCTGGAGGAAAAAAATGGGATGTATAACTTGTTTAAATATTTTAATTCAGTCAAATGTGTGAAGGTAGAAACATCTGAAGTAAATATAATTAGATAATTTCATTTTAATTACAAATCTTTGCATCCATCATTATTCACATGAATCCCAAAATCCTGATTCTCACATGCAAATTTCAATCATGAACTTCTGACTTCTTCATCTACTCATTTGCATAAATACGATATATAACTTCACTTTTTTGCAGAGTACACAGATGACACCAACATTTGTGAATAAAGTGAAACATTTTTAATCGCTGCTTCTAAACATGCACGCAAAGTTTTAAGCTGTTTGCCACCCTCGCTGTATTCCCCATAGAACAGGCTGAAGCGAGATCACATTCATTTAAATTGATAATTAATTAGCGATACATGTCTTTGACACAAATGTGCCATGAGACTGGAGAATTCATGCGGTGATTTATGATTCAAATTAAATATGACATCAATTGGGCCACCAATGAATGCTTAAGCGGTGGGAAAGAATCAAAGCCTGAGTGCAAATTTCTCCCAGCGTGCCTCCGTGCTGCCTACTCGTACCTTCCTGTTGAGCATGGACCACATGACGGTGTCAAAGGTTCCCTTGGCGATCAGGTAGTGGATGTTAACGGAGGAAGTCTGTCCGATGCGGTGGGCGCGATCTTCCGCCTGCTTGATGTGGCCCGGGTTCCAGTAGAGCTCGGCGAACACCACGTGGCTTGCGGCAGTGAGGGTCAAACCCTGGAGAGGACACACACACACACAGGCACTCCTCAACCACCTCGAACGGAATACCCCAGCCTGTGTCCGTTGAATTTTGATTTGATGTCATCTTGTCAACAACATGATGATTTTTTTAACTACCTGCTTTATTTGGTTGGATTATGTTTCTGCTCATATTTAAAGGACCATACTGGCAATTTTGCATATTTGAGCCTAATATATTCAATTTTCATACACGTAACATTACTGGCAATCATTTCCCAATGCATACTACTGGAACGGTGAATTAAAAGTGTTTTTCCTACCTTCCAGACTGCCATTGGTTTCAGTTCATTCAGATTTTTTTCCAAGTTATGTAATTGTAGTGTTTAAGCTCAATAAAAAGTGCGGAGTGAATGTATTTCTCCACTGGGGAATATAGTCTTAAAAGAAGACCTGCGTTTATCAAAAATTTAAAGGACCATGACTTCATAAGGCTGCGTAACTATTAGCAGGAGAAACCTTGATTTTTAAGGTGGGTGTATCACTTGAATATTTGATTTTGAAAGATTAAGAGATTTTGCAAAATATCAGGAAAGCTGAAATACGGTTTTATCCTTTGGGAAATGATTGTCAGTGACGTAACATGTATGAACATTGAATATATTAAGCTCAAACATGCACGATCGCCAGTATGGTCCTTTAATAAATCAAACTAAATGATGTCAATTCATTTTGTCAACATTCATTCCAGTTAATATCTGGAGACAAAAAACATTATTATATTGCTAAGCTGCATGCTAATGGACTATGGCGGTTGAAAATGTTTTGCACTATCTTGTACTATTTGACCCCCCGTGACCTGACACAGTAAGTGGGGGGGANAAATGTTTTGCACTATCTTGTACTATTTGACCCCCCGTGACCTGACACAGTAAGTGGGGGGGAGGAGAGTCGAGAATGGATGGACCCCATTTCTCAACCCCATTAGAGCTAAGGCAGCCATACAATAGATACCTTCAAATAAAGAGGTTATTGTAAAACAGCAAAAATAAAAAAGTCTCTAAACTTTACCACCTCTTTTAAAGTTTTTGTGGTAATAATTTCAATGTTTGGGAATGACTATTCCACGATATAAACTGGGATTTGTGACTAATTTGGGCAGCAGATTTAGTGTTTTATTCCCTTTAAAAAACTTAGATTGTGGCTCTTCATAAGAAAAAGTGTTGCATTGAGTGTGTATCTGTGTGTACCTGACCCGATGCCTGGATGCTGAGGATGGCCACGCGAGCGTTTGGGTCACTCTGGAACTTGTGGACCAACTGAATTCGCTCTGAGGACGGCACGCTTCCATCGATACGGATATAACCAGCCTGAAGCAACAAAGACGGAACAATTTATTTAAAAAAAACAACAAAAAAAACAGCCTTGTGCATGCTCTGAAAACTAACCAGCAAAACCAAAACGGTCCACCTCTCATTCATTTGAGGGGGGTAACCTGCACGCATTAGGAGGCCATATTGTATAATAAGCGTGTTTGATTGCGAGGATCTGTTCTGTGTGGAACATGTGTGTCTTTGTGATGTGTGCTGGTATATTAAAAAAAAAAGGTTACAGTGGGGAAAAGAACATTTCATTAACCTGAAATATCATTGACAGCAGACAAAAGAGTGCAGGGGAGAGGAAATGAATTACTTAAAAACATGTAAGTGCTTATTAGAAAGAAATAGAGCCTACAAATAACAAATGAACACAATATCTGAGTATTTTATAACACCGAACAAAGGGGACAGAATCATACAGAACTATAATGGTGCTCTTTTAAAAAGTGGAGTAATACATTCTTTTGTGCATCTCTTTATATAATTTCATCTCTTTTTCATCTCATTAGAAGCTCAATAAACGACCCGTAATGCATCCGTTTGGCACACACTTCGATAAACAGAGATAATCATTTTTTGAGTAATAAAAACCAAAATAGTTTTACACAAATCCTGCACCTTTTAAGTTCTCCTTCACTTGCAGATTTCAATCTTGAAGGCATTCCCGTCAGCTGATTGCGTAATTAGCTGCTGTCTTAGTAAATCAGACGGTAATTACACGCAAATTAAATGAAGGCCCGGCGTGAATGTGCCCCCATCTTTTGTAATATAGAGCACAAGAGGAGCATCAGAACTGCAAAATCAAGTTCTGGGTTCAAGAATCAAAACAGACAAGTATCTGTCACAAATGTAGTCAATAAGAGTTTTACTAGTTTCAAATATTTTTTATCTCTTAATCGCACCCTCCACCCATTTCAGCGGCAGGTGAAAAATGGAAAAACATGGAGCGTGGCTGCTTGTGGAAGCGATAACATAATGCAATTAGAGCAGCATCTTCTCCCTGGTCCCATCTGAACATCTTTATCACCGTGTGTTACTTGTCGTTCCTTTTTTTAGCCCATCTCTGTTAATTGGTAAGTGTGAACGCACCAAAGAGTGGGCGTCTCACGGAGGAAGGTGTTATCGCATGTCATACCGCTGCATTACATTCAACTTACACCTCCCCGACCCCTGCGACACACACACACACTTGAACTCTTTCACAGGTTGCTGGCACTGAGCCTAAAGGAAACCGTTTGCTTGTGACAACTTGTGAAATGCACCTTGGGATACAAGTTGCAGAAGTAAAGTTGAACTTCTGAGGAAAGAAAAAGTCAACTTTGCTCCAAGAATGAGATCAAATTTAACAACTCACAGATTATTGATAGAACACCACAAAACAAATGTACACTGTGTTCCAAATTCCTGTTTTGTAAATGATAGAAGTATTGTACTTGCTAAATTTTGCATATATGTGGAGAAGACTAATAATATATGCCTGCTGAAGTCAGCTGCATTGCCCTTGCTTACGCACAAACCCAACTTGTGAGCTGTACAGCTCAGTAATCTGTCTGAGTTAATCACAGATATGGCAGCGCTTTGACTTGCAAACACAGCAGGACTATGGATGAAGGAATAAAACTAAAGTATGGGGCCAATTACCTGCAGTTAGCTAGGAAGGAGCGGTGAAATATGAATACATTTTGCACATTTAGTACTTCTAGGTTACCATTAATGGGCATCTCGGGTCTCAGTAGCTGGAAAAAAAGCTTAAAATCTAAAATGGAACTGACAGAAATGGAGACATTCTTGCCAAAGTGAAATATCCATCGTACAGAAACAGTGATTCTTCTCATTGCAAGATGATTTATAGTGCAAGAAAAATGGAAAATTCTGTACTTTTTAAAATCACCTTTTATAGGGTTTAGGAAGATTTCTAACACATATGATTTTCATTACATTCCCTCATTTTTATAGTGTATTACAGTAGGAGTTACTGTGTGCGTTGAATGTTGTCAAAGTTATAAAACTTTGCACCAAAAATTCCTGAAAAAATGTTTCAAATCTGGTTCATTTTTTACTTCTGCAACATGTTGATGTGAATCAGAACAAAGCTGGATTTTCAGGAGAGAGGCCAACAGCATGTTTTCACTCAGTGTGCACAGTGGTGCTGTAATATAGGTTTTTTTTTTTCTTTTGCACATTTAAGCTCTGCAAAAGTTTCATAATATATCCTAAAATGAAAACAAGATAGAAATGTGTTTTACATGTCCTCTTACACAGAAATGGTAAATGTGCTAATGTGGTAAATTGTCTCATTTTACAAGTTAACACAGCAGATTAAAAATAATCGAGGAGACAGCAAATGATATAAAGACGACATCATTAAAATCAAGAGCTGGCATGAACCGACAATTAGCAATTAAATTAAAAATAGAATATAAAAGAAATAGGAAAAAAACACCAGAAAATAATTGGTTGAACTTGAAAGTGACATGAGGTCAAACTGTGTTTAGTGGAGCAATTAACCTTTTCCTGGATTTATCTAAAACATGCTACAATATGAGGAAATCTGCCTTTAGATGAAGACCAAGATTTTTAAATATGTGCAATTAAGCCACTAAAGGGCCATACCACCCATTTTGCATGTTTGAGCTTAATATATCCAATTTTCAAGGTTTTAAGGTTACTGACAATCATCAAAGGTTAAAATCGTATTTCAGATTTCCTGATATTTTACAAAATCTCTTAATCTTTCAAAATCAAATATTCAAGCGATACACCCACCTTAAAAATCGATGTTTTGCCTCCTTACGCAAAATTATGAAGTCATATTTGTTAAAATTTTTCAATACACGCAGGTCTTCTTATTCCCCGGTAGAGACATACATTCACTCTGCACTTTTTATTGCACTTAAACACTAAAATTATGAAACTTCAAAAACAAAAAAAAAAAACCCTGAATATACATGTTTTTCATGATAATGGTAGGGAAAAAAAATAATTCATCATTCCAGTGCTTTGGGAAATAATTGTCAGTAGCCTTACGTATATGAAAATTAAATATATTAGGCTCAAACATGCAAAATGGATGGTATGGTCCTTTAAACTACCTTAAATCTTACTATTCAAGGCTTCTTATGAGTGTAACTGTCTGTGCTTTTATGTTTCCAGAGAAGAAGATTCATCATGTTAATACCTTTTTAAGTGCTTCAGAATTCCAGCATATATAGGAATAACAAATATTCTTTAAAGGTCTACAGCTCAATTCATGACTAAATGATCTATGTAAGTACACTCAAAAAACTAACTTGTAAGATTTACTTAGAAAAATCCTCGTAACAATTTGCACTAACACTTTTTAAGTAAATTTTAATGCTGTAATATCAAGTATAATTCACTTGCCAGTATCAAGTAAAATGTACTTACCATTAAACTTAACATTCATGAAGATATTAAGTAAATGTTACTTAATGATATTTAAGTTATAAGTAATATTTACTTAAAATAATTAAGTAAAGTCAATATAAAATTTTCATAGGCAGGAACATTGTTGTTATGAAAATATTAAGTAAATTTTATAAATCTTTGATATTTACTGTTACGAAATTAATCAGTAGATTTATTATTTTTCTGTGCAACACTTTCAATTACTTAATTGTATTAATTTATATTACTCACTATAATTATGTAAATCTTGCTAATTTTGTTATAATAAATGTTTCCAAATAAATGTAATAATTTTCTTTATGCATTTATATAGTTTAATTACAAATCACACAGCTAAAATACAAAGAAAATGTTTTTGTCAACACTGAAGCCCTTATTGAAATCTCAGCAGACATAAATGTAATATTTGCACGACTGACATCAATCAACAACATATGTCTTCACTGACACAGAACGGTCATTTTTGTACTATTTAAAAATTAAAGTGTCTTAATGAATGTGTCTTTAATGAATGCTCATTAAAGTGTCTGCTGTTCTGCAAAACAATTCAATCACCATTCACCAACATGAACTTATCAAAAATATAAAATCAAAAAATCATTGCTAATTATTTCATCCTACAGGATACACTGCATTTCAAAAGTTTCTTTTTTTTTTTTAACCCCAGGAGGCATAACATATAAAAGGGCATATCACATAACAAAAACAGAGGACATTTTAACCTGACAGAGCTAGGTAGTACTGACATAATCAAAATTCTAAACAGCAATATTTTTAGAATTAGCAACAAATGTCTCTTAACTGCTTGGTCAAATCCATAACAGTACCTCACCCACCCACTCTCACCCTATGTTCTTGTCTCCACTATTATGCCTTATCAATGTTAA